>LOEQ01000332.1:444605-457695 GCA_001685075.1 Bramus lutescens | reverse complement strand
TAGATAGATAGATAGATAGATAGATAGATAGATAGATAGATAGATAGATAGATAGATATAGGCATACAGACAGGAAGAAGGTAGGTAGGTAGGTATATAGGTAGACAGACAGACAAATAGATAATAGGTAGAAAACACTTAAAGAACCCAACTGCCTTCAAGACTGAGAACCCAACCAGAGTACAAAAGGGTACCCACCTGGACAAAGATTGGTGCTTTCACAGTGAGCGGTCAGTGCCATCAACAGCTCTCCTGGAGAGGGCAGTTCCTTCTGGAGGTGATGCCAGGGCAACATTCCTCAAGTGGCCTGGCCTCCAATGCTCTCTGCAGACAGACACACGAAATGTGCAGTCTGTCCTCCTCTCCCTCCTCGCCCTGATGATCGACTAGAAATCTTGAGCACAGGGTCATTGTGTGACAAGGCCATTGACCCGACACTTGAAAAGGTGTTTACAGGGAACACAAACCATGCAGCCATGATCCTGGGCAGAAGACAGACTGTTGAGGCCAGGATGAAGCTAAAGAAATGAGCTAATGAGAAAACACGGAGTCAAAACCAGGCCAAGAGGGGGCTAACAGTGGTGGACACAGAGGTCAAGTCCCTTGATGGATAGAGTGGGAGCAGGAAGTCCTGGAGCTGAACCCAGCTCCTAGGTCCTGTGGCCTCCCAGACGGTAGTTTCACCATGATAGTCCTGGCCCTGGACCCCTTGCAAAACCCCGTCAGCAGGCCACCCCAGCGAGCCCCAGCAATTGTCCTCCAACTCTTCAGCAGACACGAAGAAGGGTGGGTTGCAGAGACCTAGACACAGGCTGTCTACACAGCCCTGACACTCCCTCGTGTGTGTCACTAAATGCTTTTCATGTCAGGCATCTGACACTTAGCATGGCAGGTTATACTGTTACTCTCCGTGCAGGGTTTGATGCTGTCTCAACAGCTATTTGTTCTGTGGAATATTTTTAGCAGGGAATTGGGGGAAGGGCTGTCCCGGGTAGAGGCTGTGTCAGATTCTCGATGCCAAGCTAAGTGCCTTGAACGCATACGTGTTCAGAACGCAGTTGTTAATAATGTAATCTTATTTCCACCTTCCTGTGTTTATAAAAAAATAAAAGTGCAAGGAATTGGAAATGGGGCTCAGGGGAGCCCTGGCAATTGCAGATCTTCCTCCCTCAGGGAGGAAGCCAGGGAACACCTAAGTGGTCTCCTTAGAAAGATATGGCACAGAGCAGAGGATTTCAAGGGAAAAAAACCTTTTTCAACTGCGTTTCAAACATTCCCTGCATCTGTTTGCGGAACTCTCCAGAAGAACCAAGCTGAGAATGCTACACCTCCCCCCACCTCCACCCTCCAAACTGGCTTTCAGGTGACGCAATGACAAGACCTCTGCGGTGAGCTGTCTGGAGGGACGCAGCCAGCCATCAGAGCAGGAGTGCTGCCATCTCTTGGATGATCCTGGCCAAAGCAGGACTCTGTCCCAGAAAGGATGGATCTCAGTGATCATATGAAATGTTACCGGGCAATCTGTTCCGAAATAATTGCTCGGCATGTTGGCCTCCTTTTCCTTTTTAGAATTTCAAAGGCAGGGCAGACCAAAAGCAATGCCAGCTTGAATGGTACCCACAATGGTTAAATCTAGCCCACCACAACCACAGCCGCACAAAAGCTCTTCTTCTCAATTAGTGGAAAGCAATTAATGGCATCATTGAAAAATTCCTGTCACTTCCATTTAGAGCTGTTTAAAGCTTTAATTTAGAGCCATGTGCAAATTTTAGGATATGCAGTTTCTTAGGTGACATAATCATAGTCTCTGGGATACACCTAAGTGTCAGCATAAACAATGTCAGCTTTCTTTTCCATCCTTACACACACACACACTCACACACATACACTTACATACACTCATACATACACACACTCACGTGCACACGCATTCGCACATATACACACACTCACACGCATTCATTTATACATACACTGGCTCACTCATACTCTCATAGATATCTACAGGCACACATACATGCACAATTGCATATATATATATATACATATGCACACACAGAAGCTCTCTCTCTCACACACACACATATATATATACATGTATATATACATACAGAGGCACACACACATATATATACATATATATACCCAGGTATACACGCACACAGAGGCTCACATACACATTTGAATACATATACACACACAAACACTCTTCTCTCTCTCATATACACATTCATATATATATATATATATATACCCACATACAAGCACACATAAACACACACACAGACAGGCACACGCTCAGAGACTCACATACTCATATATGTATACACACATATATGTGTATATATGTATATATATACACAAAAAACCTCATTCACATATATATGCACGCACGCAATCACACACACACACACACACACACACACTCACACTTGAGCAACCACCCCAGTTCCAGTCATTCAGCCATCACATCTCCTTCCCCCGGAGGAAAACTGGCTGTGTCCACATCGGAAATATTCTGAAGTAGGATACAAATTCCAAGGCTTTTATTGCATGATGGTCCTTTTGAAATATTTATATTGATCAGCCCAGTTCCTGAGAGGAAATAGGTTGTTTCTCTGATTCTCCCAGGTACAGGTCATCTGAGCTGTTGGGCTGACATTTTTTTTTTTAATCTCTGCATTTCCCTGCAGACGTGAAAGGACGATTTAAACGGCAGCCCTAGCTGCTTTGGGCTACGTTTTCAAAGCTACACCAGCGGAGGCAAAGGCACAAATCCTGTTATTGTTACAGGATTAATGCACAGAAGTCCCTGAATACCACTTTGGAAATGTAGCCTAGGAATATTATTTTAATATACTGTGTGTTATTTTTAGAACCAGCTATAGCCCAATTATCAGCCGCTGTATCAAAACGGAGACAAGACAGAGAGCTGATGCTAATCCGGACTTCTAGCGAGATCTTGGGTGTTTGTGTTTCCTTATCTCTTAGAAATCTGGATTATTCGGGAGAATTGGACAGAAACCACAGCAGCTGCTTCCTACCTGCTCTGTTGCTATAGAAGCTGCTTCTTGGAGCACTGGTTCCATAGAATATTTTGGCCCAGTTCCACCGACCCCAGGGGAGACAGATTGTGAGAACATTAAATCCTAGCTATCTTTTGACCATGTCACAAAAAGCTGAAATCAACCATAGCACACATGTGACTTCAAGGCAGCAAGCCATGGCTCCTGCCTCCAGTTATTTCTGTTTCTGCTTTGACACATCTTAGATTGTTGTCCAAAAATAACTGTCTGCAAAAGGTCTTCTGATTGGAGTCACTTTGCTCCAAGTTGCCCTGTGGGCATCAGTGGGTGCTCACTGACTCTGTAGACCCCTGCTGGGGCTTTTATTAAGTCAGGCCTGTCTTTCCTCTTGGCCTCAGGAAATTCATCGACCAGAGATAGCCACAGCCCTGGACCAAGGTGCATCCATCCTGGGAAATGAGTGGGGAGCCTTTCTTGTTAGTGAAGAAACACTCGATTTAGGGACCATGACAGGGGCTCGTTGGCAAACTTTCACTATGCATTTGTGAGGACCACACTTTGGATACCCAGAACCCACATAAAAGTCAGACAGGCATAATGGCAACCTTTAATCCTAGCACTCAGGAGACAGGTAGTGAGTTATGCTAAGCAGTATTGATGAGCCCTAGGCCCATCAAGAGACCTGCTTCAGCAAACAAAATGGGAGGGGCCAGGAAGACAGCTGGTGTCAACTTTTGAACCTTACATTCACATGCACCCAGATGTGCTGGGAGCTGTGCAGCCAAGTCTTGGGTCAGCATTTGAAGATCTGTCCAACGGGCCTCCAAGAGGCAAAGCCCATGAAAGACGGTCTCTCATTTGGCAAGAACCAGTGGACCACAGGGCAGCACAGGACTTTGCTGAATTCATGCGGTCTGCGGGCTCTTTTCTCTCTCATTATATTGTTGAATCTTTGGGCAGTTTTTAGTTTTACTTTGTCAGTCACACATGAAACAGCTGTAGCTTCCCCTGGAAATTCTGTTCTTTCTCGAATATTTTCCCCTTAGAATCAGCAGAGGGCTAATGCATCTCAAATCTCTTATCTGGATTACTAACTACAACCCCTAATCCTTGGAACTTTTCTGACTGAATAGAGACAGTTAGGTACACATGAGAAAACAACACTGGGAACATTGACCATGCCTCACAGTGCCCGAAAGGAAAGTAGGGTATGCAGACACAGAACAGGGAAAAGCCTCAGGAATACACATAGTGCCAACTGTTGAGAGTAAATTCCCTGGACACCAAGCATAGCATCAATGATAGGATCTGATATGGTTCAGAGGAATGCAACGTAAAATACGAGATGGATAGATCCATCTTTACCATACTCAGAAGCTTATGTTGGTGGAAGAAATACAGTATGGTGGGATGGGAAAAGCGCCACCCTGTCAAAGTCTGCCTTTTATAGAGAGATTGAGACGTGGGACCCTCTTGTAGAAAAGGGGACGGCACAAAAGCATATCTTGCAGACATGAGAGAATTGTCTGGGTTTGAATATTGTTGTCCTTAAAGCATGGTACCCACGTCTATTACTTCTTTAACTTTGTAACCACAAGTAGCTGCCAGCTGACATCAGTGCTGCGAGAGCAGGATGTGTCTGGCTCAATATTTAGCTAAGCCTGCAAAAATGTTGCACTCTTTGTCTAGAAGAAGGTTATGGAGGGAGTGGGAAAATATATTTGGGGAAGCATTAAGGGGAACAATGGGGGCTTTTATAATGATTACAATGTATTTCTTAAAATATGCATTTCTTAAAAGTCAAAAATAGGAGCCAATAATAAAGCCGTTCACATAAGGCTCATAGAAAAACCTGTTAAAGTACGAATAAAGATGACATAGACTATTCAGAGCCACTTGAGTGTGATCTACCTGGTGGTCAGAATTTTTCCTTGCACTGACATCTCTTCGCTGTCTCGGGACCTGAACGCAAGCTGAGGCTGGACCCCAGCACAGATGTGAACATTCACACACACAGGCATGTATATCACATGTACAAGCAAGAAAAAAAAAACCCTAAAGAGGCATTCACACAAGGCTTCCCTCCCTGAGTTTCAAATCTCAGGGTGTCTCCTATTATCTCAAAGGGAGTTTTGGTTGTAGGCCTTTGTTCAATCTCTGACAGATACAAAACACACACACACACACACACACACACACACGTCTCACAGGATCCCCCGGGGGGGGGTAGGTTCCATCTCCCCAACACATACCAAAATCCAGCAAAGCTCAAGTCCACTATAGGAAATGGAATACTTGTGTAGAAGTGACACACAACCTTCTATGTTTTCTCTTGGCTCCTTATATTATGTAAATGCTATGCAAATTGTTGGGGGCAGGGCTGTACAGGCTCAGCATCTGCCCTCCTCTTCCCTCTTCCTTCTCCTCCTCTTCTTCCCCACCCTTCTTCTCTTCCTCTACTTAGCTGAGCCCTCAGATGCAGAAGTTGTGGATATAGAGGGTTGACTATTAATAACAAGCCTGTGTAAATATATCATCTTTTCCTTATCCATTCCTCAGTTTCCAGGTTCTGGCTATTATGAATAAATTTGCTATGAACATAGTTGAGCAATTGTCCTTATAGTATGATGGAGCATCCTGTGGGTATATGCCTAAGACTGCTATTGCTGGGTCTTAAGATAGATTGATTTCCAGTTTTCTGAGAAACCGCTGACTCCCAAAGTTGCTCTACAAGTTTGCACTCTGACCAGCAGTGGAGGAGTGTTCCCCTTGTTCCGCATTCTTTTCAGCACGAACTGTCCCTGGAGTTTTTGACCTTAGCCATTCTGACAGGTATAAGATGGAATCTCTGGGTCATTTTGATTTGCATTTCCCTGATGGCTAAGGATACTGAACATTTCTTTAAGTGTTTCTCTGTCACTTGAGATTCCTCTGTTGTTTGTCTTTCTGGGTCTGGGTTACCTCAGTCGGGATGATTATTTCCTAGTTCCATTCATTTGTTTGCAAATTTCATGATATCATTGTTTTTAACAGCTGAGATCAACAATTAACAAATGGGATCTCCTGAAACTGGACATCTTCTGTGAGGCAAAGGACATTGTCAAAAGGACAAAAAGGCAGCACACAGAATAGGAAAAGATCTTAACCAGCCCCACACCTGACAGAGGTCTGATTTCTAAAATATATAAAGTATTTCAAATTACAGTGGATTAGGTTTTTTTCTATTTTCAGTGTGTGTGTGTGTGTGTGTGTGTGTGTGTGTGTAAAGTGCACATGTATGTGGTGGCCAGAGGACAACCTCATATACACTTCTCAGGAGTTGTCTACTTTTGAGACAGAGTCTCTTGTTCTTAGGATGGGCTGACTGGTCAGGGAGCCTAAGGGATCTCCCTGTTTCTACCTCCTCAACACAGCTGTTTCAAGACCCCCACACTACACTCAGATGCTCCCCTAGAGACCTCATTCCGAGCCTCAGGCCTGCAGAGTAAGCAGCTTACTGATGGAGCCACCTCCCCAGCCCAAGGCTGGAGTCATCAAAACTGGCAAGGAAAGTTTTATCTAAAGAGTTTCTTTCCCTTAGTAAGAATAGTCCACCTGTGAGTCCGGGGCTGTGCATGGCGGGCGTGCATCCTGTTGGCAGTCTGCATACCGACACCATGGCCTGTTCTTTTGTGGTATTCTGTAGTAAACAGCAATAATGAAGGAATACCTTCAATTAATAACTGGGGGCAAGCTGCAAGTAGGTGTGTAACTGGCTGAGCAGGGGTGAAAATGTCAGTGGTCTCCAGGAACTGTGTCTGGAAAACACTGGATCCGTGGTTGCATAGCACGAACCCTGACCTTTCAGAATTTAAACGATTCCCTCAGCAGTCCTATTTTGAACTGTTCTCACTGCCTGCTGTAGACAGTTGGCTTTTAATCCATTTTATAGAGACACTTTCTGTTCCTTGGATAAAGGGAAGTATATAAATTTCAAGTGCTGTATTACCATACATGCATGGTTCTGTTTGGGCATAAGCACATTGTTCTTGTCATAAATTCTGACTCAGAATGGGAGCTGGGGATTTACCACCTCACTCTTTATAGTTGCAAGATCGACTAAACTGATTACAAGAAGAAATATGTAAGCTATGAAACTGTTCACACCAGCGATGTGGCTCAGTAGCTGATAAAAGTGGCAGACAACAGCAAGCCAAAAGAAAGACATTTCAGGAAAGACGGAGTTCCTAAAACGCAGGCTTTCAGGGCTGAAGATGGCTCAGTGGGTAGAGGGCTTGCCAAGCAAAAATCAGGACCTGGGTTCAAGTCCTCAGACTCACAGGAAAGCCAGGGAGTGTGGATCTGTAAACCTGATGCTCCAAGGGCAAGATAAGAGGAGAGACAGGAGAATTATCTCTTGGGGTCACTCCCCTCTCCCAAACCCTGGAAGTTCATGGGCCAGATAGGCTGGTATATGTAACATAATGGCGAGCAACAGGTTCTGCCTCAAGCAAGATAGAAAGCAGGAACTGGTACATGCTCTGACTTCTACATGTACATCATGGTGCCTAGAGCCATGTACACGGGGGCGGGAGGATATCCATAGGGTCAGATAGCTATGGCTTTGTGTTTGCTTGCTTGCTTGCTTGCTTGTTTTAACACCCATCAAAGCTTCTAGGACCTCTCTCTCTGAGGGGTGGCACCCCAGAAAGTAAGGAGCAGCTAGGTAAAAGGGTTAAATTTTCTGAAATCCTCTTAAATCTTCAGTTACGTATTTGTGTGGTGGTAGCATGGATATGTCCGTGGAGAAATATGTTGCTGTGCTGTTTTAACCGGTCAAGAGGGCTCTAGAATACCACGAAACTCGAGTTAGTCTTTCTCCAGTATCAAAGGCAGGGTAGTGCAGCCATGAAGCTGGAAGTTGGTACAGGTAGATCACAAGGGAAGGAACTTCAGCCTCGTGATTTACCAGCTCTCAGACCTGGAACAAATTTTCTTAATCTTAAACCTGTTTCCTCACATAAAAAAAAACAGAAATTACATTTTTCCCTCCTGAAGTTGAGATGAAGATTCCTAGGGCAACCCATGTAAGCCACTTGTGACTGATAAATACACATGTAACAAACACATCTGCACAATGCTTAGAGAGTTACCATTTTTATATTAACTCTCTTTTCATATGCCCGACTTTTAGCTCTTTGAGGATAATTGAGTGATTAGCCATGGATTTTTACAGAGTTAGATATATTTTGGGTGATTTGATGGAAGAACTTCCAAAAGCACTCTGTTCCGTTGGATCTACTCCTCTCCTTGGAGAGCACACCTTCATGAGTTAAATGCCCTGTTTGCTGACGGCACTCACGTGTGACTCTGCAGCCCTGTTACCTTCTTCTGCTTCCCAAGCTGATAAAGACCCGAGATCTTCACTGAAAGGTCTAATGAACATCTCCATCTCAACTCTCTGAAGAAGACTCTTCATTTCCCCGCAAGGCTTCCCCAGTCACCATTCACATAACATTAGTACGACAGCCCTTGATTCTATGTACTCAGACCCAAAACCTTGGACTCGTGGCTACAATCAATCCTACTTTGTATCCATAGCCCATTCATCAAGAAGTCCCATTGGAGTCTATTTTCAAAGTACATCCAGAAACTGTAGGACCATTTCCCACCACAGCAATGTCTCCTCCCCGCCCAAAGTTATCATCATTTGCCTCATCTAATAGAGCTCTTTTAAAAACAAAAGTATTTTGAAATAATTTTAACCATGTGTTCTGAACATTTTAAGTCCTATCATCTTCCAGAATCCAATATGTACTTTTCAAAATACATATATAAAAGCAGATGATCAGTCTTTAAATCACGAAATCAGTATCGACACATCACCATCCTATTCAAATTTCACTAATCCCCAAAATGTGTCTGTTTTGCCTGTGGCTCGGGATTTTCTGAGGAGCACATGTAACATTGCATCTCTTCTAAAATCTGAAATAGCTCCTCAAGCTTGTCCTGTCTTTCATAGACTTGACAGTCCTTAGGACGTACACACTTTGTGGGGTGACCAGCCCTTTACTTAGCATCCCGGATATCTTCTAAGCAGACACAGGCGACATTTCCATGGCAAATGTTCCTTGGAGTCTATGCCAGAGTCTTCCAGGACAGTTCAGCAGGAGATGTACAATCTTGGCCACCTGGTCATGAGCTCAGCCAGGTTTCACACTGAAATTCAGGCCTCCCAAGAATGTGTAAAAGAAACCATCCTATTCCTCATAAAATATGACCCGTCACCCTAACTTCCATTGACCGTTTTAGCCAAAATTAGTCATGCCTGCAGAGATTGCAGAATTGCTATTGAATTCTCTATTTCCATTAGCCCATCTACATTTACTAGTTGATTCTCTATGATATACAAATCAGTCCTGGAAACCAGAGAAATGTCTCAGAGGTCAAGAGCACTGGGATCTCTTCCAGAAAATCCAGGTTTGACTCCTAGTACCCACATGGCATCTGACATCTGTAACTACAGTTCCAGGAGATGCCATGCCCTCTTCTGACTTCCATGGGCATTAGTCACACATATGGTGTACAGACATACATGCAAGTAAAGCAATTCATACATATAAAATAACAAAACAAGATTTTAATTTTTTAAGAGAAATCATTCCCTTTCATTCATTCAACTGCATTGGTAGAGCCTTACAGATTCTCACTTGGCTCAGTGAATTACGACAGTAACATATTAAAGTAAAAGTCGGCCCTGGTATGGTCAGTAAGAGGCCCCACACACTTTCGAAATGTTCCCAACATTCACTGTGTATTTCCCTATTTTCCAGAATGAGGTTCCAGGCTCACCAGGCTCACTGTCCAAGCTCCTAATCTGGAATTAGTCCTTAGTTATTTTTTCAACAAGTTCTTGTTTCTTTCAGTGAGGATAGTACTAAGAAAGCACTGTCTGAACATGAAGAGGACATCACTACTTCTAAGCCTCTTGCTAGATGAACTAAGATAAATATTACACACACACATATATACATATATATAGTACGTAGATACATACATTTGCAATTAGAAAAGGTGACAGATAATAGATGATAGATATATGATAGACAGGTATTATGATTTCATACTCTTTTTTTCTTTTCTATTGTTTTTATTTTGCTATACATTTTTCTCTGCTTCCCTCCTTTCCTTTCCTCTCTCCTTCTACCCTCTCCCGTGACCCCATGCTCTCCTTGTTTTTTCTTTTATTCTTCCTATTTAGATCCATGTATATCTCTCGTAAGGTCCTCATTGTTGTCTAGGTTCTCTGGGATTGTGAACTGTGGGCTAAGTTTTCTTTGTTTTATGTCTAAAAGCCACTTATGAGTGAGTACATATATTTGCTTTTCTGAGTCTGGGTTACCTCACTCAATATGGTTTTTTCTAGATCCGTCCATTTGCCTGCAAATTTCAAGATGTCATCATCTTTTACCGATAAGTAGTGCTCCATTGTGTAAATGTACCACATTTTCCTTATCCATTCTTTGGTTGAGGGGCATTTAGGTTGTTTCCAGGTTCTGGCTGTTTTAAATAATTTTGCTATGAGCATAGTTGAGCACATGTCCTTGTGGTACAAGTAAGTTTTCTTTGGGTATATACCCAAAAGTGATTTTGTTGGGTCTTGAGGTAGGTTGTTTCACAATTTTCTGAGAAATCACCATACTGATTTCCAAAGCAACTGTACCAATTTGCACTCCCACCAGCAATGCAGAAGTGTTCCCTTCCCCCGCCCCACATCCTTTCCAACATAAGCTGTAATCAGTGTTTTTGATCTTGGCCATTCTGACAGCTGTGAGGTGGAATCTCAGAGTTGTTTTGATTTGCATTTCTCTGATGACTAAAGATGTTGAGCCTTCCGTGTCTTTCAGCCATTTGAGATTCCTCTGTTGAGAGTTCTCTGTTTAGGTCTGTACCCAATTTTTATTGGATTATTTTGGGTTTTTTGATGTCAAGTTTCTTGAGTTCTTTATATATTTTGAAGATCAATCCTCTGTCTGATGTGGTGTTGATGAAGATATTTTCCCATTGTGTAGGCTACCAATTTGTCTTGTTGACTGTGTCCTTTGCTTTACAGAAGTTTCTCAGTTTCAGGAGGTTCCATTTATCAATTGTTTCTCTCAGTGTCTATGCTTCTGGGGTTATATTTATATTTAGGAAGTGGTCTCCTGTGCCAATGAGTTCAAGCCTACTTCCAACTTTATCTTCTATGAGATTCAGTGTGATTAGTTTTATGTTGAGGTCTTTGATCCATTTGGACTTGAATTTTGTGCATAGGGATAAATACAGATCTATTTGCATTCTTCTACATGTTGATATCCAGTTATACCAGCACCATTTGTTNGGAATCTCAGAGTTGTTTTGATTTGCATTTCTCTGATGACTAAAGATGTTGAGCCTTCCGTGTCTTTCAGCCATTTGAGATTCCTCTGTTGAGAGTTCTCTGTTTAGGTCTGTACCCAATTTTTATTGGATTATTTTGGGTTTTTTGATGTCAAGTTTCTTGAGTTCTTTATATATTTTGAAGATCAATCCTCTGTCTGATGTGGTGTTGATGAAGATATTTTCCCATTGTGTAGGCTACCAATTTGTCTTGTTGACTGTGTCCTTTGCTTTACAGAAGTTTCTCAGTTTCAGGAGGTTCCATTTATCAATTGTTTCTCTCAGTGTCTATGCTTCTGGGGTTATATTTATATTTAGGAAGTGGTCTCCTGTGCCAATGAGTTCAAGCCTACTTCCAACTTTATCTTCTATGAGATTCAGTGTGATTAGTTTTATGTTGAGGTCTTTGATCCATTTGGACTTGAATTTTGTGCATAGGGATAAATACAGATCTATTTGCATTCTTCTACATGTTGATATCCAGTTATACCAGCACCATTTGTTGAATATGCTTTTTTTCATTTTATATTTTAGCTTCTTTGCCAAAAATCAGGTGTTAGTAGGTTTTTTATTTTTTTATCTGAAGTTGAGTATTGTTTTTTCGAGGTCTGTGAAGAATTTCCCTGGGATTTTGATGGACACTGTATTGAATCTGTAGATTGCTTTGGTAAGATTGCCATTTGTATTATGTTTATTCTACTTTTCCAAGAGCATGGGAGAGCTTTCCATTTTCTGGTTTCTTCTTCAGTTTCTTTCTTCAGAGACTTAAAATTCTTGTCATATAGGTCTTTCACTTGTTTGGTTAGAGTTATCCCTAGATATTTTATGCTATTTGTGGCTATTGTGAAGGGTGATGTTTCTCTGATTTCTTTCTTAGTCCATTTATCATCTGTGTAAAGGAGAGTTACTGACTTTTTTGAGTTAATCTTGTGTCCTGTTACATTACTGAAGGTATCTATGAGTTGTAGAAGTTCCTTGGTAGAAATTTGGGGCCACTTACATATGCTATCATATCATCAGCAGATAGTGAGTTTGACTTCTTTTTTTTCTGATTTGTATCCCTTTGATCTCCTTTTTTTGTCTTATTGCTCTAGCTAGAACTTAAATTACTATATTGAATAGATATGGAGGGAGTGGAAAACCTTGTCTTGTTCTTGATTTCAGTGGGATCGCTTTGAGTTTCTCTCCAATTTAGTTTGATGTTGACTGTTGGCTTGCTGTATATTGCTTTTATTATGTTTAGGTATGTCCCTTGTATTCCTGCTGTCTCCAAGCCTTTTATCATGAATGGGTGTTGAATTTTGTCCAAGGCTTCTTCAGCATCTAAAGAAATGATCATGTGGGGTTATTTTTCAGTTTGTTTATATGGTGGATTATATTGACAGATTTTCATATGTTGAACCATCCTTGCTTCTCTGGGATGAAGCCTACTTGGTCATTTGTGGATGATTTTTCTGATGTGTTCTTGGATCCGGTTTGAGTATTTTATTGAGTATTTTTGCATCAATGTTTATGAGTAAAATTGGTCTGTAATTCTCTTTCTTAGTAGTGCCTTTGTGTGGCTCGGGTATCAAGGTAACTGCAGCCTCATAAAAAGAGTTTGGCAACATTCTTTCTGTTTCTATTGTGTGGAACAATTTGAGTATTGGTATTAGTTCTTCTTTGAA
>LOEQ01000332.1:423623-433947 GCA_001685075.1 Bramus lutescens | reverse complement strand
AGAAGAAGAAGAAGAAGAAGAAGAAGAAGAAGAAGAAGAAGAAGAAGAAGAAGAAGATGATGATGATGATGATGAAGAAGAGCCTATACTGAAGGCACTTTCGTTCATCTCTGAAAGTCAGTCTGTGGGGTGCAGTTCTTTTGGGGAGTGAAGATGCCACTCTGGGCGCTGTGAGAAGTACAGAAAATGTGTGCCAAGACAGATTGGTGATTCTCTAAGACCACTCCAAATCAGCCTTTGCTTTCCCGTAGACTGCAGAAATGAGTGAGGGGGGGCAGTCAAGATCCTGCCTCTAAGGTGAACGCAGGAAGGATCATGGGAAGCAGAAACTAGGCTCAGGAAATTCTCCTTCTCTGGGTAGCAGTGTCAGGAAGCATTCATTAGGCAACCACATCTTCAAGGCCCTGCAGCCAATGCAAGGTCACTTAAGGTGACACCAACTCAACCTCCTCTTCAGAAGAATGTCTAAGTCACTTACCGAAGGAGTCAGATCCATTTTGGAGTGTTAGTGGAAACTGTATGGGCAGAGAGCTGTAGGTTAAGAGATACGTGAATAATTATCAGATGCTTTTTTATGTACTGGAGATGGAACCCAAGGTTTTACATGTGCTAAGAAAGTGCTCTGTAGCTGAGTTACACCCCAGGCTCCTCAGATATGTACCAGAGGCAAACACCAGTCTCTGACTGTGAGCAAGGTTCTTTGCAGTCCCGTAAAGCTAGCTCCTTCCAATCCAATAAGAATGACTGCACACTGTGGTCTCCTGGACCAACCCACATGCCCACCATGACTCCGGAATGGGTGCTAACAAAAGCATCTGCCTTTTTGGTTCTCCAGCCAATCTGTATCGCATAAGCTTCCAGTGTCCTTGACCGGTCCTGGACCTGCACTCTCTCCAGTTCCCTCCATTCCAAATACTTTCAGTACCACCATCACACTTGCTATCATGACGACTGTTGGACACGGAGATGCAGGTGGGGGGGGAAGACACAGTTCTGTATTTTTATTTTTTGCACGCACACCACAACTAGATCTATTAAGAAAGGATCTTTCCTTAGTCAAAGAGTGAAGCAGACAGATCCATGCTCACAACCGAGGACAGAACATTATGAGTTTCCTGGATAATCCCCCATCAATCAAAAACAGCCACAATAACCAAAGGAGCTAAAACGTATTGAGCATGTTCTGCCTGCCTGGCCTTAGGTTAAGTGTTTACTACTATCTATTTTCATACTAATCTGGCAAGGTCAGCATTATCTCACTCAGTAAAGTTAGAAAGCATTCCAGAAGCTCAGGGAAGGAAAGAACCCGCCCGAGGTTACTGTGCTAGAAAGTGGAGGAGAATAAAATCACTGGGCTTGAAGCCCATGTCTGTCAAACACCACGGCTTTGCACCATGATGGGGAGGACATAAAGGCAAAAGACCCTCCCCCAGAACCATGGCTGAGGAAGTCAGTAGGCAGCCTGACCCTTCCGATATGTGTGACATGGGGGCAGACAGATCCTAACCCCGTAGGTTATCCAAATACACTCGTGATTTTCATTAAAGTAAAATAGCAATTACGTACTTGAAATATTTATAAAATAAGTCAACTACATTTGAGGGGAAATGTAAAGGCATTGCAATTAAACACGATCTGCACACACTGCAGGGTGTTTCTCTAACAAAGGAGCAAGGAATAATGCCGCTAATAAAAACAATGATGAGCCTGTGCAAATGTTCTAATAACTCATTTAGTGCTGTTCCAAGTGCAACTGTATATTAGGAGTTTCAAATACAGCCTTTGATGAAAGATTAAATATATCTTCTGCTCATTCCCCTTCGCAAAGCTAGTGATTCAAGTGGGCTAATTTGTTCCCTTTCTTCTAGTAAAACGTTTTAAGTGATCCATAAATGTTTTCCTTCTTCTGTTCATACTGTAAGAGGAACCAAGTGAATAATAATGAATATGAATAAGGAGTAGTACTAATGATTAGAAGTTAATGGGTACCCCACTATACACACAAACACACAAATCCACCACATCGACACACAACTCACACACATACATGCCAAAAAATCCACCATGCATGCATACATATATACAACATACACACCATACATGTGCATAACACATACAAAAATGCAACACACAGACACCATACATACACATGTACCACACATACAATACAACCCATATATGCATGCACCACACACAAAAAATACACCACACATACATGTATACAACACACACACCATACAGAAGCATGCACCACATATATAACCACATACTTGTTAAACACATGTACCACACACACATAATATACCATGCACACCACACATACATACACCAAAGACATATATCACATGCCACATATACACATGGTAGACATATACATCACACACATATATACACATAAATTGCAAACACACACACAGAGGTAAGCATGTGTGTAAGTTCAAACAAAATTCTCATACAGGGCCCACCAAAGAGCAGACAGATATTATATCTCAAAGTGAATATTCATTCAGAAATTTCTATCAAATAAGTGCTAACCTAAAAGAATTTCCTGGTCATCTTTGAAAAATCTTATCATGCTAATTAACAGAGCATATTTTTTTCCACAAGGGAGCAATCTAAATGTATATAATTTATATATTTAGTTCTTCCAATGGAAATTAAAATTAACTGATTAAAATGTGTTTTAGTTTGAATATGAAATGTTCCCCATAGATTCATGTGTTGAAGGCCTGCACCCCAGCTGATGGTGCTATTTTGGCTGGTTCTAGAAACTTCAGGAGGAAGTAGGTCACTGAAGGGAAGTCCTCGGAGGTATCTTGTATGTGAGCACTTCCTGTCCAGTGTTTTGTGTTCACAGCAAGATGAAACCCCTTCTCTGCTACACGTTCCTATTGCTGTGGCCATCCTGCCCAAGCACCCGGGGCCAAACCAGCATGAACAGATGCCGCTGAAGCCCTGAGCAAAATAAATCTATTCCCCTTCAGGTTATTCTTCAGGTATCTGGTCGTGGTGATGAGAAATGACAGCTAACAAAATGCAAGAGGGGCTCTTCTCTTCGTTTCTTCAAAGATAAACCACCTATAGTATCTCAAGTCCAGAGTGCTCCCAAGCTGGCAGAGACACTGGCCACCCTATTTGGTCTTGGCTAGGATGTAAGGTACATAGCTTGTTCTTTAGCGTAAATCAAGGCAAATGTAGCCTGTAAAATAGCTAACCTAAAGGTCAGAGCCACACTTAACCAGCATCAGCTTGTCTTTCTGAACAGTTGCAAAGGTGGATGTAAAGTCTGGAACACAAAGCAAGACGTCCATTGTTTCTTGCCTTAGTTCTTAGCATGCCCGGCTGCCTCCTTGGCCTTCATGGTTTCCCGAGAGAAACACGCCTTAATCCTTCTCAACTCAAGTTTCCAGTGTCGGGCATGAGGAGAGGGCCTCCACCAGTCGACGTTCAGCCTGAAGTAAGTTGTGAAACAGAAGTGGAATATGCTGGCCATGAAGGTAGAAGGACCTGAGTCAAACCCCAGCACCCACATAAAAATTCAGGTATAATGGTGTGTGCTTGTAATCCCAGAGCCAGGCATGGAGACAGGCAGAATCTGGAGCTCACTGGCCAGCCAGCATGGCCCAATGGCCCAATCAGCAAACACCAGGACAACAAGAGACCCTGTCTCAAAAGAAAAAAGGTAGATTGCTCCTTAAAAAAAATGAAACTCAAGAGACCCCCGGCCTCTGCACACATGAGTGCACACATGTGGCAGTATATAGATATATGAGCACTCATATAAAGTGTACTTGATAGTTCCTCCATATCTTACAACATGTTAGAACACTTGGGTTAAACTGTATATCCTCCACTCTAGCTTTCTACTTTCCCTAGAAAAGATTTTACACAGGGCCTGTGAGATAGCACAGCCAGTAAACAGAGAGCAAATGTGGTGACCTGAAGCTCGTATAAAGGTGGAAAGAAAGGAGCGATGCCACAAGACTACCCTTGACCTTCAGAGGCACGCTGAGGCACATGTGTACTTGGACAAACCACATGTGCACACAGCACACTGATGATAACTTTTCAGATAGAAGACTTTATATGCTGGCTAGAAGTGGCTGAAGGGCCAGTGGGGGAGAAACCATGCTGGCTTCAGATACACAAACACAAGCACACACACACACACACACATACACACACAAACTCATGTACACACTTTACTTGAAAATGAGAACGGTATAGTGTGATTTGTCTATCCTGAGTTGTCGGTTTCCATGTTTTCACCCCTATTATACTAATATTGAATGACATTAACTTCCAATTATTATTTGTTTTCAAGACAGGGTTTCTTTGTGTAGTCCTGGCTGTCCTGGAACTCATTCTATAGACCAGGCTAGTCTCATCTAACTCAGAACTCAGAGATCTCTCTGCTTCTGTCTCTCCAGTCCTAGGATTAAAGGTGTATGGCACCACCACTGGGCCACAATCATCATCTTTAGGCCAGATAGAGTATCCTTTTTTTATTAGCCTAAGATGGAATAAAAATAAACAAATTCACATCACAGCAAGTGTGATTCAGGTCATTCTAAAAAGTCCTTGATGTTGAAAACTTATCCCAACTGAATGTCTGAGGAGAGGGGACACAAAACAGTCTCAGTTCCAAGAAGGAAGATTGACTTTATTGCATGCTTAGCAATGACCTTAAGCTATTTGACCTTCTCTGAATTCAAGTTGCTCTGAAGTTTAAATGAGATAATCTTGAAAATTTGGTGCATCAAATTTTGATTAGTGCTTTGCTGAATTTTGAATTCAACATATTCAAAACTACAGTTTGAATAGTGCTTTGCTTTCATGGTATTTATTCATCATGCTAAAAAAAAATCCACATTCTCAATTTCCATTATACATCTTTAACCCAAGCCTTCACTTTCATGGGAAGAACTGAGAACGAACTGGGATGTGAACCATTTAGTGGGATTTACGCTACGTGTATGAGCTAGGAAAGGGTTACTCCAGGGAACACACAGTGTAGCAGAGGGCATGAAACCGTAAAAGGCAACATTGTTCTATATTGGAAATGACCTCAAATATAGAAGGTCAGGTCCAAACATCAGGAGGGAAATGAGAGCTAAGAAGACTAATGGAGGGAATAGTAAAAGATCATGAATCAACTTTGACCCAAAAGTCTGTGCCACACACATTCAAATATCAGAGAATAACAGAATCTCTAGGTGCGATCTTGGAAACATCACTGATGACTGCTGAAGACCCACAGTCTGTAGAAAAGGGGCCAGAACACTGCTCCAGTCTTTACAAAGAGGCTCTTTCCTATAACAATGACTCACAGCTTGACACAAGTCCTCAGACAACACTATAACCACTCGTATTAAATGACCTCTGAGAATAATCATATTGGAGAACAGAGTGTGAATATGATCAGCCTTGACACTCTAAAAGCAAGGTTGCAAATGAGAGAAGCTAGAAGGTGAAGGTGGTAGAAAAACGTCACAGGAAGGAAGGGGCACATCAGAATCCTAAGTAGACAGGCAAGAGTTCCCACCCATACTCAGCTGAAAACAGAGGTTTAAGCGCGTCACTCTAAGGCACAGAAGTAACCATTAGAAGAGCCAAAAACAGGGATAAGCTAAGTTTTCACCCACTGCCCCAGGAGAGTACCAAGAATGCAGAGATGTGTTCTTAGACACAGAGGCCTTACCACTCAGACAACTCAAAGTAGGCGTGGCTACATGGGAAGTTACGGAAAGGTACTGATCGTTTTCCCTGTGAGCCTTTCCATACTCTGGTGTTTTAAGTCATGCTCATGAATCACTTATTTTTTAAAGATATATTTCAGCATGATATGTGTATGGTTCATAGACAGAACTAGTGATCTCCTGACTTGGCGTCTGAACACTCCTGTGTGGCACTGTATGCCTGTGTGCTGGCAGAAGGGTGAATCCCTGCTACCTGTGTGGAGCAGGGCCAATAGCAAGCAGACTGTGGTAACGGTGATCTTGGGACTGCTGTTGAACACTGGGGAGATCTAGAAATGCGGCCAGTGCTATCACTATGGATTGATTTAACTAGCCTACTTCCAAAGGGAGGCTTGGAATAAGTATTTTAAACAGCAAGGGAGTGTTTATGTTGTGCTTGGTTTTAACACTGGAGTTCCCTGCTTGTGATTTAGCAATTAATCCAGCTTTAGTTCCTTTGCTGCCAAAACATCGTGCAGGTAGAGGCTTCCAGAGCTGAGGCAGTCGACACAGACAGTAGGATTAAGAATCTGAATCTGGAACATGGGTGATAAATTTCCCTGAACTTTCTGGCTCTTGAACACATAACTCTGCTAAAGGATGCACTCTGGAGATGGGTGTGGTACACACCTTTANTTATGTTGTGCTTGGTTTTAACACTGGAGTTCCCTGCTTGTGATTTAGCAATTAATCCAGCTTTAGTTCCTTTGCTGCCAAAACATCGTGCAGGTAGAGGCTTCCAGAGCTGAGGCAGTCGACACAGACAGTAGGATTAAGAATCTGAATCTGGAACATGGGTGATAAATTTCCCTGAACTTTCTGGCTCTTGAACACATAACTCTGCTAAAGGATGCACTCTGGAGATGGGTGTGGTACACACCTTTAGAAGTTTACCTAGAGGAATAACGGCATGGTACAGACACACCTGATTCTTCCCTTCCTCTTTGTATGATGTCCAGAACTTATACGCACCCAACAGCTGTCTATTGGATAAATGATGACTGACCTTTCAAGTGCGGCCACTAAATCCAATGAGTTCCATTTATAAAATGAAGAAATGTATGGAAGGAGGCTCAATGGGGCCATTAGTTTGGATGCGGCTGAGTCTTTCCAATCCAAGGGCTCTGCAGTTGGACACTGGCCGCATTTCTAGATCTCCCCAGTGTTCAACAGCAGTCCCAAGATCACCGTTACCACAGTCTGCTTGCTATTGGCCCTGCTCCACACAGGTAGCAGGGATTCACNTTATGTTGTGCTTGGTTTTAACACTGGAGTTCCCTGCTTGTGATTTAGCAATTAATCCAGCTTTAGTTCCTTTGCTGCCAAAACATCGTGCAGGTAGAGGCTTCCAGAGCTGAGGCAGTCGACACAGACAGTAGGATTAAGAATCTGAATCTGGAACATGGGTGATAAATTTCCCTGAACTTTCTGGCTCTTGAACACATAACTCTGCTAAAGGATGCACTCTGGAGATGGGTGTGGTACACACCTTTAACCCCAGTACCTGGGGAGTAGAGACAGACTGATCTAATTACTGGAAATTTGAGGGCAGCCTGGTCTGCGTAAGGAAGTTCCAGGGCAGCCAGAGCTACACAACAGAGATATTTTGTGAGTGGGTGTGGGGGGAAAAATGGGACATGCTCCAAAACTTCTCTTATTTTCTTCTTTCCTCCTCCACTTCCCTCTCGTTTTCCTCCTACTTCTCCTTCTCCTCTTCTTCCTCTTCCTTCTTCTCTTCCTCCTCCTTCTTTTCTATTTAAGGACAAGCATAAGGAGAAGAAAATATACCATCTGTCCTGAAAATCATGAATTCGTTCATTTTCATGTTAGGTGTAACCACAATCTCATAATCCACAGCAAAAGCTGTACGTCACTGGTGGACTCTCCCTAAATACACCTTTGTTGGGCACAGAACAATGCATTTACTTTACCTTAGGTTTTTCTTTTCTTACTCTTAAATGTAACATTTTCCATTTTAACTTAGTATGCTAGCATTTGCTTGAAAGAAAACTCAAGGCTTGAATTTCCATGCAGGAAGTAATTTCTGAAATGCATCCTGAGAGATACACGATATGACAGGTGGATTCTTGGAACTAAGGTGAGGAAAAGATGAGCTGGGGTGATAGCTTAGGAGTTACAGTGTCTTTGCTGCACACATGTGAACTGCAGTTGGGTTCCCCAGAACCCAGAGAAATCTCAGGAGGATGTGGTGGCCCCGACCTACAACCCCCAACCCCAGAGGTGTCAACAGGAAATCTCTGGAGCAAGCTGGCCAAGGGAGACTAACTGGATGGGCAAACTCTAGATTTAATTTAGAGATTTGATTTTATTCTCAAAGAATAGAATAAAGGAGTAATTTGGGAAGATTTTAAATATCAACCTTGGGTCTCGACACATATGTACATTCACACACTCACAAACATATCAAAAAAAAGAAAAAATCATTCAGGGTAAAAAACATTGAGGTTCAAAAAAAAATCTGAGATGACTGGAAAACAGCCCAACAGTTAAGAGCACAGGCTGGGTTTAGTTCCCAGCATCCATATGGCAACTCACTACCTGTATGGTCTGTAGCTCCAGTTCCAGAGGATTTGATGCCCTCTTCTGGCTGATGAGGGCACCAAGCACATATATGGCACACAGACAAATATGCAGCCAAAGCACTCATACATATAAAAATAACATTAACAAAATATTTAAATACCAAGGGCTTAAAAGATGGTTCAACAGCCTGGCAGTGGTGGCACACGCTTTTAATCCCAGTACTCAGGAGGCAGAGGCCAGCCTGTTCTACAAAGTGAATTCTAGGACAGTCAAGAATACACAGAGAAACCCTGTCTCAAAAAACAAAACAAACAAACAAACAAAGACGGTTCAGCATGTAAGGGCACTTGCGGCCTAGCCTGAATTGAATGTCTTACAGCTAGAACTCCCCAAGCCGTCCTCTGACCTCCACATGTTCATCCTGATTCATTTACCTACACACTCACATACATACATGCACACACATACACACATACACACACATACATACATGCACACACATACATACATGCACACATACATACATACACATACATACACACATACAGGCAGACACATATATACATATATACATAATACACATACATACATGCACACACATACATACACATACATACATACATACACGTACATACATGCATGCACACACATACATACATGCACACATACATACGCACATATATGCACACATACACACATATATACATACATACACACATATATATACATACATACACACATACATATATATAATTTTAAATGTAAAAAAGACATTTTTAAAAAGTAATGAAAAGTAATTTCTGACTGCTTCATCAGAATGTCATTTCTAAAGTAAAATGAAGTGCCGAAGTGACTCAGCACAATCTGGGCAACTAGTTCTTCCCTGCATGGAGTCTCCCTCACCCACCTGCCAACGCACAGCTACCTTTGCTTCCTGCTCCACTCCACCAAACAAACAGCCCCGTCTCTGGAGAGTCATGACGGAGATCCCTGTGAGGCAGGAACCATGCTTCCGAGCTCTGTCAACCCAGCCCAGAAGATTCTACCCTGTGAGTCTTTCTGTCACTGGATGAACAACAACCCTCTCAGGACAATCTGCCCCCGTTGTTGAACGGGGTTTTAACGGGTCCTCCCACTGCACTTTGCCGTTGTAATTAGCACATTTAGTCTCCGTGCATCTATGTCACGGGTGCCCCATGTGTAGCCTGTATGAGAGCCAACCTAATTCCAAGGCTACAAAATATCAGCTGCTGCCTGGAAGAAAGTCAGAGTAGTTTCTAAAGTCAACCGCATCCTAATAACTGATCTCCACAACAGAACCTGGCTCTCTTGCCTGCTCCCCTCCATACTCAAGTAACATGATATCATATACATCTTCAAGTATAACCCATAAGCGAATTATTGGAAAAGGGTAATGAGGGCCTGAATGATTTTAATCACATTTTTTTTTATTACTAAGAATGCTTAGCTGGGCCATCTCCAGCTGATCTACATATCCCCAGAACATTTGGAAAATCCCGGTATGTAAAACAAGCCTTTCCCCGCAGCGACTGTTTTGTTCTCCTGGTGTTGCTTTTCTTTATTTAGACAAATGGGTACTGACTACTAAGTCCTAGAAAGAAACACATTAGACAGGATTTCCAGTCTGTGCTGTCATGTGTCAGATGAAGCAAAGTCAACAAGAATCATCACTGGAAGGAAGCCTGCCGACATTGGAGGAAATGTGTAGTCCCATTTCCCCGGGTTCTACCCTGCAGCTTATCTTCTGCACCCAAACAGGAATGTTTTTGTTGTAGCCCAGGCTGGCCTAGAACTGAGATTCCAGGGATGAACTACCATGGCTAGCTTCTACTTAGTTTTTTCAAAGTTGTTGTTCTTCTGCCTAAAAGCTTCTGCTGCTTTGAAGAATGAGCATCTGTGAGTATGTATTCTATTATTATTATTATTATAGTTTCTCAAGACAGGATTTTTCTATGAAACAAGCCTGACTGTCCTGAAACTTGCTTTGTAGACCAGGCTGGCTTTGAACTCACAGAGATCCA
>LOEQ01000332.1:380588-402465 GCA_001685075.1 Bramus lutescens | reverse complement strand
TACCTCCCCCCCTCACCTTCCCCCTCACTACTCCCCTCTCCTCTTCTCCTCACTGCAAGCTCCCCAACTCTCAGCTCTGTGCTCAGGTTCCACCTCTTCTCACTCACCCCAACAGCACTGGGTCCCATACTTCAGAACGCTGAATCCCAGCAAGCCTTCCCCCATGTTCTTTAATGCTCTTTGAGAGAACAGCGTGTTGAAAATGTGCACCAAGACACTCTGGAGTTCTTTCTGTGTAGTCTTGAGGCCAAGGGCTCCCACCCATCCCCTTCTGAAGTTGAACTGTCCCATACAATTCTCAATGCTAACCTTTTTCTCTAAGCTCTGTTCTCAAGCATCCACACTGGCAAACTGTTTACAGTTCATAAAAGCAGAATGAGAGTGAGACCCTCCTGAGTCCTCTTGGCATCTCTGTTATTTTTAAGAATATTTGCTTCCACATCCAGCTCCCTAACTAGGCTGAAAATGTCTTAAGAGATGGAACTTAATTTTGCTCATCTGTGTAGACCCAAAAAATGCTTACTTCCTGATAGGTGATTAAAATGTTTAGATGTACAGACAAAAAGATGAATAAATGAATAGACAGATGGATGGGTTGAACAGAAACCCCAAAAGACTTTAAGAAGGATGACAGTCCTTGAACATATCTGACCCTAACTTCTCTTCATGTTGCTCTCTTCTCGTGGGACTCCAGTGAAGCTCAGAGACCATAGAGAAACCATTTTCACCAACCCAGTGCCTCCATTCCTTTATGGATGCCCTGGTCATTTCTGCCCCAAGAATCCCATGCAACCGCTTTGTTTTGTCTTTTTACAGAGAAGCAGGTTTCCCCTGGTGAATAATACTTCGCCTATTCTAAGTTTAGGGACTTTTGATGACACTTCACTTCTGTCTTGGAAAGCCAATCTTGCCACAACTGCTCTTCACTGTCAACTTGAGTAGAATGAGTGGAATTGGAGTCACCTGGGAGACACACCTTTGGGTGTCTCTGCTGCTGGAGGCTCCACTGAGGCAGGAAGACCCATCCTCCATATGGGAGGCACTGTCCCATAGGCTGGGGGACCAGACTAAAGAAGGAAGAAACCTGCTTTAGCCTACCTCTGCTTCCTGACTGAAGATAACCTGTGGCCACCTGCCTCACACGCCTGCTGCCCTGAGTTTCCCAACATGACAGATTCATTTATTCCCCCTCAAATCATGAGCCAAAATAAACCTTTGTCTTCTGGAGTTGCTTTTCGTCAGCTGTTCTGCCACAGTGGTGAGAAGGTAATTAATATACTACCAAGCTTTTGTAATATTGATATTAACGACAAAAAAATATAGCTGATACTTTCTGAGAAGAATGCTGTGCCAGACACTATGTTAGAGCTTGGCATCCATGGTTTTGTGTAGCCTTGTTATGGTGGTTTGAGTAGGAATGGCACCCATAGACTCATGTGTTTGACTGTTTGGTCATAGGGAGTAGCACTATTTGGAAGTGTGACCTTGTTGGAGGAAGTGTGTCACTAGGGGGTAGGCTCTGAGGTCTCAGAAGCTCAAGCCAGTTCTCTCTGCCTGCTGCCTGCAGATCCAGATGTAGATAGAGCTCTCAGCTCCTTCTCCAGCACCACATCTGCCTGCATGCTGCTATGCTCCAACCTTGATAATAATGAATTAAACCTCTGATTTGTAAGCCAGCCCTAACTAAATGTTTTCCTTTATAAGAGGTGCAGTGGTCATGTGGCTTCTTCACAACAACAGAACACTGACTAAGACACATTCGAGTAGATGATGCTCTCAGACAGATCAGATGCCCCTAGATGACAGGGCTACTGAGTGACAGAACAGATCGGAACTCAGATAGTCTAACACCAGGACCCTACTTGTTTAATCTAACCGATGTGGTAAAATCAGCCAAATTCTATCAAGTAGCTATTTTGAGAGTCTTATATTCATTTTTTTATTTATTTACTTACTTATTTTTGAGGCATGCTCTCCCTATGTAGCCCTGACTGGCCTAGAATTCCTTATTGTACCAGTGGGCCTTGAACTCACAGAGACTTGCCTCCTCTGCCTCCCCAGTGCTAGGATTAGAGAATGTGTCACACTCTTGGCAAGAGTTTTGTTCTTAAGGCTTAGATGCTTCCATTTGTCACAAATGTAAAATATTTCAAATATGCTGACACAATCACTAAATACGGTGACTAGTTTTATGTCATCCTGACAAAAGTTGGAGTCATCTCGGAAGAGGGAACCTCAACTAAGAAAACGCTTCTGTAAGATCAGGCTGTAGACAAGACTGGAGGGAATTTTCTTAACCGGTAATTGATGTTGGAGGGCTCAGCTCATTGTGGATGCTGCCAGCTCTTGGCTGGTGATACTGGGCTAAGCAAGCCATGGGCAAAAAAGCTAGGAATCAGCACCCCTCCATGGCTTTCCTGATGTTCCTGCCTCCGTGTTCCTGCCCTGACCTCCCTCGTATAATCCAAATAAACCCTTTCCTCCCAGGTTGCTTTTGGCCATAGGGTTTACCCACAGTGGTAAAAACCCTAATTGAGACACTAAGTAAGATGTATCTAGGAAATAATGCTATTCCTAAGTTAGCCCCATGAAATGGGACTGACATCTATTACCAAGAGTCTTTGAAATGAGAAATGGAACAGGCGAGCACAGAGAAACTAGAGTAGCCATTGTCCTTCAGGAGGGAGCCGTGAAGTCGAAAGGGATCCCACACTCTGTCGGGTAACATGTCTCTACTAAATTTTTAAGAAGGAAGAGAAGGAAACCGGAGCCCCTGCTCAGCTGACTCCACAAACCCTGCAGCCTGTGCGGGACGCTGGTGACTCCCCTCACAGGCTTCAACTGTATAATGCAAGTTGTGCCTGCTTAGGGAGCTTTGAATTTGGGGAGGAAATTCCTCTATGAATTCCTGGTAACGTTATTAACATCTCGGGACACACGCTTGCCTCTAACCTAATTATTCCTGCTATTTTCAACCGCGGATTGTGACACCACCAGCTCAGTGCAAAGACTAAAATAAAACAATCTTTGGAAAATTCCTGTGGCATGCGCATCAAGCAGGGAAGGAGCTGACCTTCAAACGTCTCAGAGAGGCACTCGTCATTCCCTGCACCTCACACACCCTCGTGAGCCTTCCCAACTTATTTGTAACCTCCGTTTCTCGCCCCCAACTGCTTAGCGAAAGACTTTCCCTGCCGGGACGTGCCACAACTTGTAGAAGTCTTCCAGCCAATACGAACTATGACATGAACAGCGGCTATGAATAAATAAGTGGAGCCAGGTGTTCAAATGTTGCCAATACCATCCTTGTTGGTCTATTTATAACCCCAAGTCCGGGCAAATGGAATGCGTGGCCCTATTGGCTGCTGCCCAGAGTCATGTTGTATTTCAGTTCATCTCACAGACTAATTAAAGACGCTAAGTGGAGTCTTGCTCAAACTTTCAAAGGAAGAAGAAGGAGCCGAAAGCCCAGGGGCTTCAAGGAGTGTGACTCGGGTTACCTCCTTAATTCCTACCGCAGTCTACGAGGGAGGTCTCACAGATAAGAACGCGCAACCTCTCCAAGATTAAATGTCCTGCTTAGGCAAGAGGTAAAGCCAGGCGGGGAAGCAGGATGGTGTGGACCTAAACCCCACATTTGCTGTCACTGTTAGGTCAGACTCATACACACTGCCTGCTCCAGGACCAGGATCCAGCATGGGCACTGTGACAGGAAGAACTTCTGCAACATTTTGGGGGCTTCACCTTTTCGTTGTTGTTGTTTTGCCTGGTTGGGTGACTTTTATTTCATTAAATCTCAATTTCCTCATCTTTATCAAAACAGAAATCCTGGGGCTGGGAAGGCAGTTCAGTCCATAAAGTGCTTGTCCTGGCAAGTATGAAGACCCAAGTTTGATTCCCAGAACCCACATTTTAAAAAAAGAAAAGGAAAGGAAAAAAAGAAAGAGAAAGAAAGAAGGAAAGAAAGAAAAGAAAAGTAAAGAAAAGAAAGAGAGAAGAGTCAGGTGTGGTGGCATGCATGCTTGTGATCTCAGCTCTGGGGAAGCAGAAACAGGTGGCTCCCTCGGGCTCACTGGCCTGCTGGCCTAGCCTATTTGGCAAACTAAAGGCCTATGATGGATCCTGTCTCAGAGAGCAGGTCTGGGGAGATGGCTGAGTCAGTAAAGTGCTTGGCTCACAAGTGTGAAACCCTGCATTTTGATCCCCAGAACTCCTGTTAAAAAAAATATCCAGGCAAACTTTCTTCTTCTCTGAGTGATGGTGAGAGAGACAGGTGGGTCACTGGCCATTAGTCTGACCTTTTTCTTAAAAGATGTATTTCTTCTCGTTTTATGAGTATTAATGTTTACCTGTGGTACATATGTATACTACATGCATACCTGATGCCCAAGGAGGCCAGAAGAGGGCACTGGAGTCCCTGAGACCATAGTGACAGACAGTTGGGAGTGACCTTGTGGGTGTCGGGTCTTCTGTATGAGCAGCAAGCACTCTTAACCACTGAGCCCTATCTCCAGCCCCAAGTCTAATCAATCCAGTCCTGCACCAGTAAGAAACCCCATGTCAAACAAAAATGTAGTGGGTGCCTGAGGAATGATACCCAAAGTTGTCCTTTGACCTCCACGTGAATGCACATGTGTACATATGTATTCATGTGTACAACCACACACATGAGCACACACACCTGATGGTAGATGAATACACACATGTATTCATGTGTACATCCACGCACATGATCACACACATACACATGAGCACACATGAGCACACACACACCTGAAGGTGGATGAATGGTGCCTGAGGAACAACACCTGAGGCTGGCTGTCCTCTGATCTCTACACACGTGTACATACACACATATACACACATGAAAATGCACACTTGGATACATATACAAATAAAGTAGAGATCATTATAATTCTAGCCCATGCATTTTAAATAGTTTTGAAATAATCATAGCTATTTTGTTTTCTACCAGGCCTCTTAAGTAAAATAATAGCACAAGCTAATATTTTAGAATGCTTGCTCCAGGCCAGCTACTACACCTTGGGCTTGAGTTTGATTTACACATGCCCCTAAAGAAATAACTCTAGCTAACATTTCCTGAGCACTTACCACATACCATGGTCTATTTTAAGTGCCCTATTCCTCTTACCTGTAACAAGTAACTACTCATATTGAGTAGCAAATAACTGGGGCACCCAAGATTGATGCCCCAAGTTTGCCAATAATGAGATGGAAGTTCAGAGAGGGTAAGTAAGTTATCTGTGGTCACACAGCCAGGAAAACAGAGGCCTTGCTGAGAATTCAGACTATCAGACCTGGGAATTCCATCTCAAATTTCACTCTTGTGCTCCTGGTTGTGGTCAGGGCTTGTCAAAGACCTTTGTAGTTAAAACTGTCAAATGTGGGCCAGGCACAAAGGTGCACACCTTCAATGCCAGCACTTGGGAGTCAGAGGCATGTGGACCTCTGTGAGTTCAAGGCTAGACTGGTCTACAGAGTGACAGCCAGGCTACACAGTGAGACCCTGTCTGAAAAACCAAACAAACAAGCTACCAAAAGTGCTGAAGCTGCGAGCCCTAAACTTCACAAGGGAAGACATTAATAACGTAGCCAGTACTCCAGTCTGCACTACTATATTCTATTGCTGTGATGCCCACAATGACCAAAAGCAACTTGGGGAGGAGAGGATTTATGTCACCTCCCAGCTCCCAGGTCACTCTCCATCACTGAGGAAAGCCTGGGCCAGAGCTAAAGCAGGAACCTGGTGGCAGGATCTGAAGCAGAGGCCATGGGGGAGCATTGCTTCCTGTCTTACTTTCTCTGGCTTGCTTATCTTTCTTGCTTTCTTACATAGCCCAGGACCTAGGGTGACACTGCCTGCAGTGGTCTGGGTCCCCCCCACATCAATCAGAAATCAAGAAAACAACTCACCAACTTGCTTCCCATAGGCCAATCTGATGGAGGCATTTTCTCATTTGAGGTTCCCTCTTCCCAGACGACTTTAGTTTGTGTCAAGTTGACCAAAAATTTCACCAATACTCATGCAAAATTCCAGTAGAGGCCTCAGAAAGTAATGAGGGAATGATAATATGGCTTGTGGGTTCCAGGGATGTCTTCCAGGAGAGTCTGTGGCTTTGTTGGAGACGTACAGTATTAGGGGTGGGCGGAAGGCAGTGAGGAGGGGGGCCCAGCAATTGAGAATGAAGTGTATTTGAGGAAGAATGGGGAGGCAAGAATGACAAACGGTGGGATTCATGTGGGAAGGTAGAGATAAAATTAGACATGAGAATCAGGAGAAGTTACTGAAGACCCTGACAACACCTAAGAACTTCGGCATCACTTGTAGGAGCACCAGGAAACTTTGGGGCGGAGGAGGAAATATTGAAGGAGCGGGGCTGAAGGTGGGGAGACCACAGAGATTGGGAGGCCCCAGAGGCACTCAGCTTTGACTCGGGTGATGGCTACCGATGAGAGGAAGGCTGATGCAGAGTCAATAGGCTTGGTGAAAGACTCACACAGTAGGATCTGAGCTGCCCCACCCCACCCCACCACCACCACCTGCCTCTGCTAATGACCAGCTGGCATACAGAGATGCCACAAATGTGCCTGTTAGGTAAACGAGTCAGTAGTCTAGCTTCAGGCCCAGAGTCTTAATTCTGCACATGAATAAAAATATCCTGGACTCTAAGAAGCTGCTCAGCCAGCAGAGCCTTTCCCGTGCATGCATGAGGACTTGAGGTCCACCCAACACCATGCGGAAAGCTCACATAATGTGCTTATAATCACAGGGCTGGGGAGGCAGAGATGGGAGGATCCTGGGGCTAACTGACCAGCCTAGGCAAATCGGAGAGACCCAGCTCCCAGTAACAGACTCTGTCTCACGAGCATATGATCAAACCAGACTCTGAATGTGGCAGACAATGGGGGCTGAGTGAGAAGCCAATGATAATGGCACTGGGATTAGATTCTACTGCATGTACTGGCTTTTTGGGAGCCTAGACTGTTTGGATGCATACCTTCCTAGACCTCGATGGAGTGGGGAGGGCCTTGGACTTCCCACAGGGCAGGGTACCCTGACTTTTCTTAGGACTGGAGAGGGAGGGGGAGGGGAGGGGAGGAGGTGGAAATTTTTAATAAATAAAAAAAAAACAAGGTGAAGGACTTCTGGGGAAAGATGCCCTAGGTTGACCTCTGACCTCCACACACATGAGCACCTTCACTCACTCACACACACGCACACACACACACACAAAGAGAGAGAGAGAGAGAGAGAGATCTTGAAATTTGTATAAATTAAATGTCTTGTGTGGCCTAAACTAACCTTTCAAATCTTGATAACTGTCCAAGGTTTTTCTCTCCTCCAGCATGCTGTTAATTTGAGAAACCTGATATCCACAAAAGGTGACCTCAGCAGCAGAAATTGAGATGTGGGAGATATTTCTGGGGTTCTTGTATAAAATTAATTTGTATTTTTACAAAGTAAAACTTGCTATTAGGAATACTGTCTAAGCATTTTCAATTGGAGACCAGAGTAAAAATGAGAATTAATGACTAGACAAAGATGTAGTTGAGGATCATAAGCAAAATTATCACTGGAAGGCATAAAAAAGAATTTTTTGTGATTACCGTGCATAAAAATGTTTTTGGCTTCTCATTATTTTAATGAAGTATTCCAGTCTGTGAGAGAATTGTTGACAGGATGCTACACTCAGCTGCAGCAGAAACCCATGATGCGGGGATTGCTTGGCTTGCGCATGTCAATCACTGACCTGCCTGCATACATAGAAATCCACGGGCTGCTACATGGGTGAGCTATATTGCTGCAAAGCACTGCCAAGCTTTGGGTGTGTCTTTGTGGGTCTTTTTATATTAATTCTGAAACTTTTGATCCATCTTATCACTCATCTCCAAAGGCAAAGGAAGGTTATTGAAATGTCTCTGTGAGTCATAACTAAGTCAAGGCCATAAAGGAAGCATAAGAATATTTACGTATTTCTGCCTCTTGGATTTTTTTCTTTAAAATTCTTTCTTTTAAAGATTTATTTATTTATATTTTATTGTATTTTTGCCTGCGTTTATGGCTATGTACCATGTTTCTGCAGTGCCAGAAGAGGCCAGAAGAGGGTATCAGATCCCCTGAAACTGGATTTACAAATCTTTGTGAGGGTCATGTGGATGCTGGGAATTCAATCTGGGTCCTCTGGAAGAGCAACAGTGCTCTTAACCACGGAGCTAGCATCTCTCCAGCCCCTCTTTAGATTTCTATTATTTTTTTTGGTGTGCAGTCAAGAAGATTCTCACACAAACCTCAATCCTAGTTACTGAGTACTGAGAGCTCAATACAATTTTATGAGAAAGGGCAAGGAAACACACCTAATGTGTGTGTGTGTGTGTTTATATGGGTATATGTATATATAATGTATATACATATATAAATACATGTATATGATATGTGCATGTGTATATGTTACAGTATATATAAATTGATCAAACATATAAATGCATTTAAAATTTTATTTAAATATATGCAAATGTTCGGAAAAAGACTCTAATTCAAGGATCTGAAGATTTAAATATGTTGGAGTCTGCAGTGACTGGGGGTGCTCCTACACAAATTCTATGCTCACCCAGAACCTGTGGGGCCTCATTTGTAGCTAGGTATTTGGAGGTATATTTAACAATATTGTGATATGCACCTCCTGGATTACCCAAATGGGCTCTCAATGACATGTTCCTTTATAAGAAGCAGAAGGGGGAGAGACACAAATCCAGAGGAAAAGTAGATAAGGACAAGATAAGGACAGGAAAGATGTCTGCACAAACATGGAGGCAGAGACTGAAGTCATCCACTGCAAGTCAGGGACACCTGAAGCCACCAAAAGCTGGAAGAGGCAACAAAGGCACCCCAATGAATGAAGACATACCCACTGATGAAGGCATCCTCACTGGATGAAGACATCCACACTAGATGAAGGCATCCCCACTGGATGAAGACATTCCCACTAAGAAGGCATCCTCACTAGATGAAAGCATCCCCCCTGGATGAAGGCATCCCAATTGGATGAAGGCATTCCCACTGGATGAAGACATCCACACTGGATGAAGATATCCCCACTTAATGAAGGCATCCTCACTGGATGAAGGCATCACCATTAAATGAAGGTACCCCCACTGGATGAAGGCATCCCCACTGGATGAAGACATTCCCACTAAGAAGGCATCCTCACTAGATGAAGGCATCCCCACTGGAAGAAGACATCCCCACTGGATGAAGATATCCCCACTGAATGAAGGCATCCCCTCTGGATGAAGATATCCCCACTGAATGAAGGCATCCCCTCTGGATGAAGGCATCCCCACTGGATGAAGCATCCCCATTGGATGAAGACATTCCCACTAGATGAAAGCATCCCCTCTGGATGAAGGCATCCCCACTGGATGAAGACATTCCCACTAAGAAGGCATCCTCACTAGATGAAGGCATCCCCACTGGATGAAGGCATCCCCACTGGATGAAGACATCCCCACTGGATGAAGATATCCCCACTTAATGAACGCATCCCCACTGGATGAAGGCATCCCCACTGGATGAAGTCATCACCATTGGATGAAGGCATCACCATTAAATGAAGGCATCCCCACTGGATGAATGCATCCCCACTACAGCATTTAGAGCAGGAGCAACCCTACTGACACCTTGATTCTGGACTTCAGATGCAGAAATGTGAGAGAACAAGCTTTTATTATTTTAAACCAACAGGTTGGTGGTGATTTATCACAGCGTCCACAGGAAGTGACAGAGAGTTCAGTGAACGTCCTTGTCAGCTTTTCTCATCACCAAGACAGTGTCTGACTGAAGCAGCTTAAGGGAGAGAGAGATGATTGGGCCCATGCTTTCCAAATAAATCCTGCTGTGACCCAAGAGCACCATGGCCAAGTGACTGTATGTGACAGCAGAAGGACCTTGAAGCATGGCTTGTTCACATGGCAGTGGATCACGAAGCAAGGCAAGCTACGATCCTCAAAGTTCTGCGCACAAATTCTTCACCTCCACCAGCCATTCCACCCGCCTCAAAGGTTCCACAGCCTTCTAAAGCAGCCCTGGCAGCTAGGGATCGAGTGTTAAAACATGTGAGTCCGTGAGGAGTGTGTCCAATTCAAACCATGGAATTAAATGGAGACTTTTGTTGTGTTGGTCATTTTGGAAAGGGGCTCTCAATCTTGCCTTCAGTGGCACAGCATTTCAAAAATTCTACTCATATTTCCCAACAAGTTGTTATTCGCTTTATGAGTTTATGGAGCTAAGAGCTGAAACCAAGGTCTTATGTGTGCTAGGCAAGCACTCTGCCACTGAGCTCCAACTCCATCCCGATAGGAATTATTCTTGACCTTAGGTAAATTCCAGGTACAACAGCTAACAGGCCAAAATCGTCTATGTGCTGATGTGTCCATACCTTTTATACCCACTAGGGAATCATGTACAACATGAATTCATTCCTTCCCTAAGCTTTGCTGTTCTCAGAGGGAGCATTGTCCCCACCAAGCGAGCAGTTGACACAGTCAGGATTGTCCTCGGCCTGCCCTTTATTGACAGCAAAGCAGAGCAATTACAGAAGTGACTCCAATCGCCAACAGAATACAGTCCAAGAGCTGCGGCTCCTCGCTCCGTGGTCCTTCTGCACTCTAATCTTGCTGTCAGTATGGGCAAAATGAAGTCCCTGTCCTAAAGCTCTACGCTCTTGACATCCTAGACTCTGGTAGCTTCCAGATCATTCTCCCTATTCTGTTCTATGAGTAAACCCTAGACATAGACTTCACTGCCAAGCCTCTTCCCTCCACATCTGTCTTCTGTGAAGTATGATTTCTAATTCTTATACAAAGGCTATTGACTGTGGTGTCCGTTAAGCCGTTGTAGCCAAACCTACCTCATAACTTATAAATTTCCCAGTATCATGGCTCAGCTAGGAAGGGGTCCCTGCTCATCTAAAGCTAGATTCCCTCCCTCTACCAGATTCATCTGCTTTATTGGTCTCTAGAACTCTCTTCCTTTACTTTCTCCCTCTCTCAGCTTTCCCCAAAGATGGTCCAACTGACTCCCAGTTTACCACTGTCTCCACCTTCAACTTCTCACAGCCCTGTCCCTTGAAGTTTCTCACTTCTCCTTTACTGTCTAACTCTGGTGTCTCAGAGCTCAGTAGAACTCCTTAATAAGGTCACTTAGACCATACAAATGCTTTTCACCTTGCTTGGGGGACCCTGTTCCCCACCAGGTGCGAACAAACAGGACACAGCTGCCATCTCAAAGTAGGATGAGAATCCGCACCAAGAGTTTGGTCCTGAACTGCTCAACTTCCGGAAATGGGAGAAACTCTTCCCTATGAGTCTGTGGTGTGTTATCATAGGACCCCAAGCTAAGACACTGGGAGGCTTGGGTCATGTGTGTCTCCTAAACACCCTGTACCATTCCTTCCCATTCTACAGACTTATGGAGCTTTGCCCTTGTTCTCGTCCTCCTCTCTCACCTGTACCAACTGTCCCAAAATTGTACCCAGCCGAAATTTTTTGCCCAAGGTTAACACCAACTGCTCAGCATGCCCATCACCACAGTCTATGAGTACTTCAGATGCAACACGAAACCGAACTTCTCATTTTCCTCATACAGTCAACAGTCCCATCTAAGAGAGCGGTGTTCTTGATGGCCCAGCCTTCCACCCTGTCATTCTTTCTTTTGATTTCGTTCCTAAACACTTCTCATGCCAATTGTTTCCCTCTGAGTTAGCAATGGAGCCTTAGTTCAGGATGCAATGATTTCCCCAGACCACGGCCTTACGTAGTCTCTTTCGGTCTCTTTCACTTCAGCTCTTCCACAGCTAATCTCCGTGTAACAAGCAGCAGAATATCCCTAAAACGAATACCATTCCCTTACTCAGGGGGGAGTGGCTCCCTATGAATTAACTACTTAGGACCACTGGTAAAGCCTTTTGGTAGCTGACTTTGGCTAATTGTTCCACCCCAGTTTGCCCTCCTTCGCCACCTGTGGTAGCTGATGCCTCTACTATTCTTCCAAACAGCTTGCAGCCCTGCATGAAAGGCAACACACTTCCCCTCTGGCCTCTCTAGTGGTGGCATTAGGGTTGAGCCAGCTGCACTCTACCCAAAAGAGCCTCTTTTTATCCTTCTGTTGCCCTGTGAACGCATCCTCCATGGGTCACTTCATCCCTTTGTCTGGGCAGTTTCATCCACTTCCAACCTTGGACCTCACACCTAGCTCTTGTAGGCATTCAGAAACTCTTTTTCTTCATTTCCTATGGCACGGCACACTTCTTTGTAACTATTTGTGTGTGTGTGTGTGTGTGTGTGTGTGTGTGTGTGTGTGTGTCCTCAAGCTAGCCAATCTGCAGGCACATAAAGTCAGCCCTTTGTCCTCTTGACTTCAGGGTCAGGCACAGCAGAAATGCAAACCATTTTGATAGAAATCTCTGAAGAGCTGATTGTCTGACGGACCAGGTACAGTCAGTGGGTCTGGCAGTTCCTGGGGAAGGGAATATCGCCCATCCATATTCAGTACACCAAAAGGGACAACTCTTTCCCAACCAGAGAATTTCACAGATGGGACGATAACTAGTGGGTATGTGTGTATGGGCGGTAGGGGTGGAATATGTCAACCCTTGGACACAGGGAGAAAACTGTTCTAACGAGGGCAGAAGACAGAGAGGATAAAGCTGGGTAGATCAGACAGGCTGTGACTGCGGCTTATACAGGGACTTGAAGAAGACTGTGTGGCTTGTTCCCTACAGCCACCATAACAAACAGAAATGTATTTCATGCCTGAAATCACAAATAATCTATTATTCTACAGTAATGGAAGCCATAACTCAGACATTGTGCCCCATGGGCTATGACAAAGCTGTCTTCCTCTCCCTGAAGGCTCAGGAGAATTTAAAATCTAGTCTGTATCAGCTTCTTGGGACTGCTCTCTGACTCATAACCCAGCAATGGCAAGCCAAGTCTTTTTCAAGTCACCATACAGTGATGTTTTCTTCCACCCCTGCCCCCGCCTTTAAGGACCTCATGCTTGTATTGGGTCCACCTGGATAATCCTGGACCACCTCAAAGTCAATTGACAACAGCACAGATTCATCTCAACCATAGTTCTTTGTCGTGTGGCCTAACACTTTCACAGGCTCTAAAGATCAGTGTGTGGCATCTTTGGGGAGCCATGCCTCTGCCCACTGCATTCTGCAGCTAATGGGAGATCTCTGTCCAGCTCTCCACAGAGCCCTGACTGCCTGGATGTTGGGAGCACAGAAGTCCCTGTGCTCACAGATAAGCACTAGGAAAACCAGGAACATTAAACACGAACGGTTGGCTCTTCAACAGAAGAAATGTGTGACCTGTTTTCTGCCCAGACGGCTGGGATTGGATATGGTTGATAGTTTGGTGACCTGTGCTATGGGCAGGGCCAGACCACACCTGATTCCCCAGACTCTTGTTTATCCCAGACTCTGTCTCCTACAGAGCACTGTTCCTCAGTCACTAGAACCCATCCTTATTGGAGATATCACATGTGCTTGATAGCCTGGTGACTTCTGTGTTCTATCTATAATGGAGACCACACCAGATCCTCCCTTAGGTACTTAAGATGTAGAACTCATCTTTACAGAAGAGGCCACATGTACTTGCAAAAGAGTTTCAATGAAATCATGCTTCCAGCTTTATTGTGCACACTAAATTGAGTTAGCTGCTACCAGGAAACTTTTTTTCAAAAATTGTTCTATATTTAAATATGCTCAATGTTGCGTATAATGGCACACATACATTTAATTCCAGCACTTGAGAGGCAGACGCAGGTAGATTTCTAAGTCCAAGTCTATACTGGTCTACATAGTGAGTTTCAGGACAATCAGAGCTCCATAATGAGACTCTGTCTTGAGAACAAAGAAATAAAAATATGTCTAAAACAAATGGCCCTGTATCAGACTGTCTTAGTTACAGTTCTATTGCTGTGAAGAAACACCACGACCATGGCAATTCTTATAAAGGAAAACATTTAATTGGGGCTGGCTTACAGTTCAGAGATTTAGTTATTATCATCAGGGTATAAATATGGTGACATGCAGGCAGACAGGGTGCTGGAGAAGGGGCTGAGAGTTCTACATCTGGATCAGCAGAGAGCAGGAAGAGAGGGACACTGGGCTCGCTTGGGCTTCTAAAACCCAAAGCCCACCCCCAGAGACACATGTTCTCCAACAAGGCCACAGATATTCCAACAAGGCCACGCCTCCCAATAGTGTTCACTCCCTATGAGCTATGGAAGTCATTTTCATTCAAACCACCACAGAGACTCTAGGAGTTTGAACCAACACCAGCTAGTGAGTCATGTTGAACCAGGTTTTCTTCTTGCCTCACTTGGGCTGTGGCTCTGCCAGCCCTGTTGTTTGCAGAGACCCTCCACACTGGAAAGAAAGCACAGAGCTACCCCAAAACACTCTCATAAGACTCGGTATGACTTAGCCACAAAGAAGAAATTTATGCACAAAGAATTGTTTTGTGGGCCCAGTACTTTTCTGCTGTCCATAGGCCCATGAATAATTTTAATAGCAGATGTCTGCTAGCCTCACACCTATCCCAGAAGCTTCTATGAAGAAATGAGATGTTAGGATCAGAACAGTTGTCATACTGTGGCGTACCAATGCATATAGTATTTTGTGTGATCTTAATCCATTCTCTGGGCTCTGGGTTCCTAATTACACGATGGGTCTTGTGATTCCCACGACACTGACAGGGCTGTGTGACTCTGTTTTTCACAGCACTAATTAGTAATGGCAATATAACCCTCTTGAATCTATTTTCACCTTTCTGCTCAAATTGCTCCCCAGAGTTGTCCTTTTCAAGTCAGGCATGGTGGCCCATGTCTGTGGTTCCCACATTTTGGAGGTAGAGGCAGGAGGATCATAAGTTTAAGATCAGGCTCTAGCCACATGAGACCGTGTTTCAATAAAATGCTTTATCATTTTGTTTCAAAAATGCTTCTATGGGTTAGCAACTACAATGTTATGAAGATATTAGAATGAGAAATGATTTTCTAACATCATTCAAGAAATTTCAAAATACGACTATCTGACTAAAAGAGAATCATGGTTTGTTTCCATATATATGAATTGTGAGGGTAAAAACACATAAAGGTTTCTGAAGTCGGCTACTTGTGCAGGTGACCATGTCTGTATTCAATCATAGGTTGGCTCAACAAGCGTCTTGTAAAAATCTCCCTGGTACTAGGTAACAATCTAGGCATAAAGAGTCAACAAAAACAAGACAAAGTCATTGTATCCAAGGAATTAGTTATTAGTAGAAAAGATTTACAGTGCTGTTTGTTTGTTTGTTTGTTTGTTTGTTTGTTTGTTTTGAGACAATGTCTCTTCACATAGCCCTGCTGTCCTGGAACTCATTAAGTTGATCAAGCTGGCCTTGAACTCATTGAGATCCGCCTGCCTCTGCTTCCAGAGTGCTGGGATTAAAGGTACGTGCCACCTGGCCAAGATAAATCTTACAGTTTTAACAACAAATCACCTTTAAGTTAGTACTCTGAAAAAAAAAAAAGACGGTATCAAAAAGGGGGTGGGAGAGATGAGAAGTGGGTGAAATCTTATTTTAGTTGGAATAGACAGGGGAAGTCTGAGCAGGTATTTGAATAAGAAGTAAGACATTCTGAAGAAATAAGATATATGGGGTTGGAGAGATGGGTCAGTGGTTCTTCAGAGAACCCAAGTCAAGTTCCCTGCTCCACATCAAGTGGCTCACAATGGCCAATGACTGCAGTTGCAGAGGATCTGATGCCCTCTTCTGGCCTCTGCAGGCACTACATGCATTCATGTGCATGCATATGTCATTTAAAACAAAACAGCTGTTGTTTAAAAAGCTTGGGCTGGGATGAGAAAAAAATCATCCAATTTAAGTGTATTGAACAAATATTAAGAATAGACTTGTGGGGCCGTTGTTAGTACCTGGAGAACAAGTGTCAAGACCCTGCTTGAGGCAAGGCAATCACAACGTCACCAGGAACTCTGCTCACGAGGCTTGCAAATCTTCTGTGTGTCTAAACATTTCACTAACAAGCACCCTACCTCAGGGTTCTGGGAAACCATCAGAAGCTATTAACCCTGCCAGACCTTGCTTGTTTTAGTCTAATCAAAAGTGACCTTCAAAAGCGGGGATCCTTTCTGGGGAACCTAATTCTTATAGGTAACCACCTGGCGTTCCTTTAAACTGTCCGTGCTAGGAGATAGAATAAAGCCACTTTTGTTTACAGAAGATTGTCTGCTCTAAAGCAAGCCAGTCATGTGTTGGCAGAACACACGGATTTCATTCTTCCTGCAGGCTCATAGTCTCTCAAAGCCTTTCCCTTCACACATGTGGTAGCCTGAATGTACTTGACCTCCATAAACTCAGAGTGGCACTGTTAGGAGGTGTGGCCTTGTTGGAGGAAGTGTGTCACTGTGGAGACAGGCTTTGAGGTCTCGTGTCTACTCGGGCCACACCCAGCACCGCAGTAAGAACACTCAGTTCCTTCTCCAGCGTCATATCCGACCTCGTGCTGCCTTGCTTCCCACCACAACAATAATGGACTAAACGTCTGAACTGTGAGAGAGTCACACCATCTATTGACTCCTTTAAAAAAAAGTCCCCGTGGTTGCGGTGTCTCTTCACAGCCATAGAAACCCTAACCAACACAGCATGTTCAGGTCATTCAAGAAACTCTCCATTCTGTTCTTCTTGACCTTTATAAACTACGATGTCCGCAGCTTGGCACTGGATCTTAAAGAAGTGAGAAAGGAGACATAAATTTAAAGCTGGGCATGGTGGCACCTGCCTTAATATCCCAGCTTGGACACCAGAAGCAGGCAGGTTTCTGTGAGTCCAAAAACAGCCTGGTCTTCATAGAGTCCCAGGCCAGCAAGGGCCACATAGGCATACATATTTCTAAAAACATAAATAATAAGATGCTGGGCAAGCAGAGAGTATTACCACTCAGACTAGATGCGAACACTCCACTGGACATTAGCGTAGCGGGGTCTGCACCACCAAGCCTTGTTTTCTTTCCTTATACAGCTTCTCTTCACTTCATGACAGCCATTAAGCCAAGTGCCCTACGCATTTACTCTTAACCAAGGGATAGCTGAACAGAGAACATCAACTTTTTTCAGCCGGTCACCAGGTACCTAAAATGCTCTCCTGCCAGGTCGATTTCTTGACTTACACAGAGAAAAATATGGTTCTGATGCCACTCGTCTGAAACGTGCAACAGTACATCAGCTAGGCAGATGTACGGCCTTTTCTGTTGGCCCTCTCGCCACTCCTGAAAGGTGAGGACGTTTGCCAACTTTGCAGGATGTTGCAAGAGCTGACTAAAACCTCTACAAAAGTGCCATCTGATGAAAGACTCTGCCCTCATGCTCCCAGAGGCACCACAGGATGTGAGATGTCTGGGCCCCTCAAGGGCACCCCCTCAAAGCCCAGACCCCTGACTGTAGGCAACTTGCTGTGGCCTGTGACTAGTATGTCACCCAACTGTACTTTCAGACATGCATGCTGAGCGCCAGCAAGGCTATCACCCAAAGCTGAGAAGCCGTTTTTCTAATGCTGTAGGCTCATGTACGAGGTACCAAAATAGAAGCAGAAATACTATACCCATATTGCTTTCTCCTAGACATCTGACACTTGCACAGCTCGTGCCAAATTTCTTGTCACATATGTGTCTGGAAGCCTCCATGTTGAGAGGCATTTCTTATCTCCTGACATTTCAGAGCTGCATGGAGCTAGACGAGCAGAGGTCCCTTCAGAAAGGCAGGAGACAAAGGCAAGCATTCTTTGAAGGTGACCTCTTCAGTCCTCACTGGGGGAGGACACCCCGGGCACCTCTGTAATCCCTGAGGTATTCCAAATGTTGGAGTTAGCTGCTTTCAGTCGGTAGCAGCGGTACTGACCCCATTCTCCAAGGTCATCGGGCAAAAGCAGCCAAGGCAGCCAAAGGAGGAAATGCTGCTGCAGGCAGCCCAGCTACAAGACCCAACACCCGCAGGGGCTCAGGGGCCTGATGCTCCGTCCCCGGTGACACAGGTAACCCTCTCTATGACAAGTGAAGAGCTACTTTCTGATGCTATTGATGAATGGGACTCCCTGTCCCCAACAGAAGCAAAACCATAATTTTGGATCAAGAAACCACAGTAAAAAACTCCAAGTGACTTTGCCTTTCCCTTCTGACCTTGCCTGTGTCAACTAACAAAGTGAGGCAGGAACAGTCAGGCACCAAGGGCAGGCACTTGCAGAGAAAGTCCTCTTCAACTATGCACATCAGAATAACTTTGCTTTTTTACTTTCTGCTTATTTAAATAGAGTCCAATACAACCCCTGCTGATCTTGGACTCACTTTGTAGACATCAATGAGCTTGAATTCTGGATCTTTCTGTTTCAACCTGAGGATTCTAGGAACTACAAGCATTTGCTATGTTGGTTTAGTCAGTGCTGGGGACCGAACACAGTGGGGACCAACCCCAGTATCTCATGTTTATCAGGCAAGCAAGAGCTCCACCAACTGAGCCACACCCCCAGCCCATAACCCAATTGTAGATGTGGATTCCCTAGGCCCTATTTCAGATGTTTTCATCAGGTCCACGGGCAAGTGGAATCCAAGAATTCCCCCAGTGGATTTTTTTTTAACTTTTCGTTCTCTCGGATACATTTTATATGTGTTAAGGTTTTAAGGACTCTAACAGAATCTTCACATAAATTAAAATACACAAACTCCCAGCCTGTCAGGAGGCCAGGAGCCTCTGTTAGGAGACAGTGAGTCAGCCACTCTAAACTTAACCAGAGCAAAGTGACTTATACTCAGGAGGAAGGAATGAGCTTCCTGACTGGCCCCTCTCCTATTCGCTCCTCTTGGCCCTTCCTTGCTCAAGTCCAGCTTTGGAATAACACACACAGCCCTGCGACACTCCGGCATCAGCTGCCTTGCGTTCTGTAGCATTCTGTATTCAATATTTTTGCGGCTGTAACGGTTGTCACAGTGTTAGTACAGTCACGTAGGCTAGAAGCCCAGTCCAGATGGCAAAGAACAAAAACCAGCGTGGGACACCCCTGGTCCCTACAGAGGCTGTGTGGAGGAGAGGACTAGCTTCTTGTCTCTTCCAGGTTCCAGCAACCACCCCACTCACTCTCTTTAGCACAGCCCTCTCCATCTTTAGACCCCACACTGCTTTTCTGTGACCATTGACCGTTATCTCTGGCTCTCTCCTGCCTCTTTCTTTAATTGTCAAGGAACTTTGTGGCTAGTTTGGGACTTCTAGATGAATAATATGTTTGCTTATTTAGTGTGTGCATGCATGCATGAGTGTGTGTGTGTGTGTGTGTGTGTGTGTACAGAAACAAGCACATGTACATATTACAATGTATTTGAGGAGATCAGAGGACAACCTGTGGGAGTCAATTCTCTCCTTCTGTCATGTGGGTCCCAGGGATCCAGATCAGGTTGACTAGCTTGATGACAAGCACTTTTACCTTCTGAGACATCTCCTCACACGTGATTACATATTTGACAACATCCACAGTCTTGTTTGCCATGTAACAGAATATGTTCCTAGCTTCCAGGGATGAGATATGGGCACCGTGGGCAGGTGCACTACTTGGCCTTACCATACTTTGCATCTGTAAGAGAGAGGTCGCCTTCCGTTGAGTTTTACCAAAAGAAGATCCTGAGTCTGAGATTTTAGGAGATGTACCAGAGAGCCCAGCAAGAGAGGGACAAAGTCAGCTAATGAAAGGGGGAAAGCTGGACAGTGGTGGTGGCACACGCCTTTAATCCCATCACTGGGGATGCAGAGGCAGACGGATCTCTGTGAGTTCAAGGCCAGCCTTGCCTACAGAGCGAGTTCCAGGACAGCCAGGACTGTTAAACATAGAAATCCTGTCTCAAAAAAGGGGGGGGAAGGGTGAATTGGGAGAAGGCATCTACAAATAGGAGACCACATTCCATAACTGAGCTGAATTCTCCAGAGTCAATGGAAAACATCACTTATAATCATGGCATGGCGAGCCAAGGAACTGAGGCTGTTGCCCACCAATCCCTGTCACCTGTTAACAACGGTAACTCAGCTCCTGTCCTACAGCTATAGAGTATCCTGGTAGAGATGCACAGAGGCCACATGCTAGATCCATCCCAAGTGCTTCAGGACCCAGTGGACCAGGGCAGATCATCAGCAGGCTCTGACCCAAGATTACTGGACTCTGAGGTATGAATGGCGAGTGCAACCCAAGTTTAAACATCCCTTTTCTTCAATCAAGTGAAGCCCAGTGACACCGTGTACACTTATGCATTGGCTGTATTGAACACTATAAATAGTGAAATAATTAAAGTGACTAGCTAAATACATGATGGTGATGTAATGAAATATTCTGTTATCATTCAATATAATGGCTTCTATCTGTATTTACTGATGAGGAAACCAGTTCCTGACATAATGCTGAGTTGGGGGTGGGGACAGGTTACACATAGTAAGTATATTACCCTGTTATGTAAAGTTGTGTAGGTATAATATATGGTATGTATGTGTACTATATGGTGTGTATGCACAGCAAGATGTCTCCCAGAACGCTGGTTAAAATGCCAACAACAGTCATTTCCAAGCAGACCCTGTTTGCCCTTAAACTGTTTTCTTCTTGTCTCTCTGTATTACAAAACCTACAATGCGCAATGTACTATTTCTTAATCAAGCTATTGCAGAGATGCTTTCTAGTATGAAATTTTCATTTGTCCTAGGACTCGTATTTCTGTATAGTTATAATATGGTAATGTCATTTGTGCATGTCTCAAAGCTTTCGTTTTAAACTATATGGGGCTAAGTATCAACCATTACACGGAATATTTAAGGCATATTTTGAACACAGCGGGTATTTAATAGATATCTATTCCTTAATTGATTTTCATCAGAATAAGATTCCATAGAACAACACAGCACACTGAAGAACTGGGTCAGAGAGAGCATTTCACACCATGGGACAGTGGCCTCCCAAGAGCCTTGAGGCCTGGTGTGGCCTTCCCAGGCAAGGGCCTGTCACTACAGGTAGGACACACCCACACCACCCCAGAGATGCCATCAACAGTGGTGCTTGCCTTAAATAGGACTGGGAGAGAAGGCAAGTGAAAACTGCTTCCCAGCACAAATGAGATGCGTGGAATCTGTGTCACTCTGCCCGAAATTAATTCCAATGTGTCCCCTGAGACACTGGGCCTTCCAAGGAAGCAGCGTGCACATCCAGAACTGACTGACTGTAACAATGAGGCAAGAGGAGATACGTTCTGAGGTAGGAAGGGAAGACAGGTGCATACAGGTCCACGGGCCTCTACCTCTACCCACCATTTCATCCCCACTTAGGTCAAAGGGGGAAATTCCCCTCCTGTCTGGGCAGTGCAAGAATTCTCCTTTGATGTTCAGAATCCAAATCCCAGGCAAATAAAGAGGAAACAGAGAAGTGGACAAGTTCCAATTGATTTATGTATTACAGATCTGAGAGACAGCCAGAGGAGGAAGGAAGGCACAAGACCAGAAAACCAGGTGAGACATGCAACTAGGTTTGAGCATTTGTATGCGTGGCACAGGGAAGGGGCATCTGGAGACTGTGAGTTCTAGGGGCCTCCTGATACCTGTGTGAAAGAAGAGAAAGATGATAATTAAGGGGGAAGAACCTAAGATGCTTTTCCCTACAGGAAAAGCACGAAGCCCATCCTAATGACTATTGAATTAAATAGTTTAAATAGGTAACTTGTGGGGCTGGAGAGATGGCTCAGAGGTTAAGAGCACTGACTGCTCTTCCGGAG
>LOEQ01000332.1:333856-346544 GCA_001685075.1 Bramus lutescens | reverse complement strand
TGTGTGTGTGTGTGTGTGTGTGTGTGTGTGTCTTCTGAAGTGAAGGCTTTCTTCCCACACATCACTCCGACTGTGTTATATTCCCAAAGAGTTGTTTACAATAAGCTGTGCTAGGGGTTAGAGAGATGCAGGCACATAGTTAAAAGCACTTCTTGCTTTTGTAAAAGACCCAGGTTCAGTTCCCAGCACCTACATGAGGTGACTCACAACTTCCACTAATTCCAGTTCCAGGGGATCTGTCACCCTCTTCTGACCTCCATACACATATGCACATGTATGTGTGCACACAAATTCACATAGACACATTCACACATATACATAAATAAAAAAAAACTTTACTAACCTCTCCTCACTTCAGGCAAAGGCACCTGATTTCCTCAATATCAACGGCTACTTTTCAGAGTCTTCTGTAGGCCAGAAGCATCTTCCACGGATGCTTTAGGAGCAGTGTGTCTTCCTCCATGCCCAGGTCTACATCAATGTCCCTGGGTCTTCCTCTGCGTTCAGTTTTTTTCCACCATCTTGGGGAATGACCACACATGCTAATGATGGGCCTGATAGGACATCACCCTTCCCCCTCTTCAATCCAGCAAACTCTACCTCTCCTCCGTTACTAACCATCTTTGGATTTTTTTTCTGTCACCCACTCTGCCCCACTACTAAGATTCCACCTAGACATTTAGTTCACCCTTGAAGACCACATCCTGCTGACCACCCAACATCCTCCTTATCATTATTGTTGTCACGCCCCTGTTTTCTGAGCCATAATCCCATAATACATCTCAGAGCTGTGCTGCCAAGCATGAGTGGGGATGACCTGTGCCACCGTTAGACCATTAGCGGAGAAGACTGAGGAGAGAGTGCCCTTTTGGGGAAATGCTGGTATGCCTGGTGGTCAGCGTGGGGTTCCAGTTGGTCCTGTGAGATCACCTCATGAGGCCTGGAATCTAGGCAGAGGTATCTATGTAGCATCCACTGAGAACACTGGGCTGGTGCCTGGAAGGGAGGCAAGGAACACCCTAATAAATGCTGCCCATGGACACGCGAGGCACATGGAGAGGTGAAGGAAATTCAGCAACAAAGAACAAAAGGAGATTGGGAACACCCATAACCAACTTACTCAGCAATATGACTCAAGAAGGACAATTTTCCTTTTGAGAAATCTCTTCCCCAGAAATGCAGGTGGACAATGTCTACTTAAGACACACGTTAGAGAAGGTTTTCATCTCTGTACACCAACGCCATGTTTGGTCTTATGCCAGAAAGCTAAAACAACTGAATCGCATCTACAGCCAGCTAGCCCAGCTGTCGAACAATTCACCACCTCCACTGAGTCCACCCTCCATGGCATTCCCAGCTTATTGACCACTGTATCTCTCCCTGTTCCCTAGTGTCTCATTCCCAGCTCATTGACCACTGTATCTCTTTCTTATTCCTTATCAGACAAGCTCTGCCCAATACCTGTTTCTTCACCTGCCTGTTCCCTAGTGGCATGACTTCTGGACTTTCTAACATTACCAATGCTTATTCTATTTTCTCCCTCCTTTTCTGGGACCCATCGAATTAACTCAGCACCAAACTGAGATCCTTCTTCTACTTGAGTCCCGTGTTCTTGAAGTTTCCGCAACATATGATGCTATTAGCAAAATACAAGTTTCTTCGTTTCCATTCCACTTGATATCCTTGTATGGGTCATCTTGTATTCATTTACTGTAATGAAATGTCTGAGATAGTCAACTTCAAAGCAGGAAATCTACATTTCAGTTCAGTTTGGTAAGTTCTAAAATATGGCTGTTGACCTGGTCTCTGTGGTGAGGCTTCATAGCAGGTGTGTGTGACAAAGAAGAACCATTCGCTAAGAAGCAGTGACCAGTAAGGTACAATCTTCTTCAAGGATAATCTCGGCGACCCCAAAGCTCTGAGAAGGTGCCACCTCCTAAAGTTTTCACCGCCTTCCAACAGTGTCATGCTAGGAACTGAGCCTTTACCACGGTGTCTGGTGGAACATCAGAAATCATTTAAGTTATTTTTCATGCCTTCCCATCTCTCAAAGACCACATCCAGAATGTCCTCTAACGTCTTTCCTACTCTTGCCTATTGCCCTGCCTGACACTGGCTTTTACCAAGAGCTAGTAAAAAATTTCCCCCCTTCAACGGCCTATGCCCTCTTCCTTCAATTCTGCAAAGTTTGCTATCCTACAAACAGCCTGGTCACGTCCCTTTCCCGCTCAAAAGCCTTGAGTGTGCTTAGTCTTTTGCTCATGAGCAGAGGCTCCCTAGACTGGCAATCAGAGCACACCACAGTGTGACCAGACTTATTACTGTGTGTCTTCTGAACACAGCCTGGGTTTCTTACCTCTGTGTCTACTTCTGTGCTTCCTCTGCCTGTACGGTTTCCATAGCCAACTATAGCAACTGAAACCTGGCCAGCCTTCAAGGTCTACAGCAAGGCATGGAAGCCTTCTTTGGTTTCTAGGTTGATTTGATCTTTCTTCCTATTCTTAGTAGTTCCTAGAAATTTATATATTTTATGGCTCTTAATTTATATTATTGTAATTATAAACATCTATCTGCCTTCACTGCTATGCAGTAAGCCCAGAAAGACAGAAATCATATCTTATTATATTTATATTCCCACAGGACTTAGCACATTCATTGCAATAAAAGACCATCTGTACATACCTATTAAATTCACATATACATATCTCTAAGAAATTATATGCTGCAATTTGGGGTTTTTGAAACTGTTCATTATACCCACTTGTCTATGTATACAAAATGCCCTTTTCAGAGCTTCTTGGTGCCATTTCTCTACACTACTGACAGAAAGGCCCTGCCAGGCAGATATTTATCACGGCTGCAAAATATTCTCCCTGCCCCTTGGGCTGCTCCCTGGAATCACTCTGAGGCCTGAGCTCATGAATGAAGTGACTGATAAGTTCGGAGCAAAATCATGTAATTATCTTCTCTGGTTAAAGAGACAAAAAGATATTGTTGCTTCCAAATGGCGTGTATTTAAGGGAGGAACATCTCAACTCAGAAGCAGCACCACAGGACAGCTTGCCCAGGACTCAGTCTAGATCAGAAAAGTCACTTGGAATTGCTTTCTTTGTGGTTATCAAGGCACCAGAAGCAACAGTGCAGCAGGAGACTTTGAACTTGCTGCAGCTCAGCCACTGACAGTCTTTGGCAGCTTGTCAAAGTCACTCCTTGCTTTCAGCCTCCCTCTCTGAGTCTTAAAGGGAGAAACAGGGAGGGATAATTCAGTGAGGGATGTGCTTGCTGCACGAGCATGAAGATCTGAATTTGATACTAAGTACCTACATAAAAAGGCCATGTGATGGCATAGGTTTGTAAGCTCAGCCCTGGGGACACAGGAACAGTGATCCCTGATGCTCACTGGCCAGCCAGTCTAGCCTATTTGACAAGTTCCAAGTCAGCAAGAGACCCTGTCTCAAAAAACAAGGCAAATGAAACCTGGTGACTAACATCCAGGTTGACCTCTGACCTCCACACATACACCCACATGTATGTGAACCTATACATATACACACACACAAATAATAAGTTTAACATATTTGGTGATTGATGAGTTTAGTGACCTTATTAGGAACTAAATTGTGTCTATCTATACCCTGTAAAGCAACACAGCACGGGTTGAAGGCTGAGCATGACAGACAGACTGATGGGTGTCTGCCCTACTTCTGTTCCCTCTCGCTGTGGGACATCAAGAATCATTCATTGCTTCTCGGTTGTGTGTCTTCATTATAGGGAGGCTCTAATACTAATAATAGTGACAGTCACCACATCATAGGGCTCCTGTAGCAACACATGGCTTGGGAGTATCTGTCATAGCATAAGTGCATTGTAGATTACATGATTACTGATTTCAGCGAGGCCCATTTTCAAAAGCAGCAAGTACACACTGTCAGGGAACTTCTTTCTGTGGGTGTGTGTCCTGGTCAGGGCTGAGGCAGCCAGAGAGTGGCCTCAGACGGCAAAGGGCAGGGCTGTGGACTGCTGACTCACAAGTCATACATCATACAGCATTCCCCTTGTATGAACAGTGTTGTTGTTTAATTGAATTAGTTGCCAATATATAAAAATCACAGTTTCCCTACCCGGGCTTAATCATTAATGACATGGGCAGAGGACCCTGGAAAGATGGTACAGCAGCTAAAGGTGCACACTGCTCCTACAGAGGACTGTGAGTGCGTTCCCAGCACCCATACGAGGCAGCTCTCAACTCCCTGTAGTTTCGGCTCCAGGCATCTGAAACCCTTTTCTGACCTCTGAGGCACTGCACTCAAATGAACAAACCCACATACAGACAATGCATGTACACATAATTGTGAGTCAGCAGTCCACAGCCCTGCCCTTTGCTGTCCGAGGCCATTCTCTGGCTGCCTCAGTCCTGACCAGGACACACACCCACAGAAAGAAGTTCCCTGACAGTGTGTACTTGCTGCTTTTGAAAATGGGCCTCGCTGAAATCAGTAATCATGTAATCTACAATGCACTTATGCTATGACAGATACTCCCAAGCCATGTGTTGCTACAGGAGCCCTATGATGTGGTGACTGTCACTATTATTAGTATTAGAGCCTTCCTATAATGAAGATTCACTTATTTTTAGGTTGTGTGTATAAATGGCATGCCTACAATAATGCTTGCACAGCAATCTCCATAGCATGCCATGCAAGCATGCGGACCTGAGTTCAGATCCCTAACATCCATGGGGCACAGCAGTACATGTCTATGGGGAAAATAGAGATAGGTGGATTTCTGGGGACTCCTCAGACAACCTAGCCAAATCCATGAGCACTAGGTCCAGTGATGATGTGGGATTCACCTCTGTATGCTGTGAATACCATTGGTTAATAAAGAAACTGTCTTGGGCCTGTGATAGGGTAGAGTAAATATAGGCATGGAAAACTAAACTGAATGCTGGGGAAAAGGAGGCAGAGTCAGAGAAGCCATGGAGCCAGCACCAGAGGCAGACATGACAGAACTTTGCCGGTAGGCCATGAGCCTCGTGGTAAAATATAAAAAAATGGAGATGGGTTAATTCTAGATGTAAGAGCTAGCTAGCAATTCACATAAGTAATTGGTCAAGCAGTGATTTAATTAATACCGTTTCTGTGCGGTTATTTCAGGAGTCTGGGTGGCCAGGAAATGAACAAGTGGAGGATGGCCAGGAACACACTAGCAGCCTCTTACTACATAGTGAGACACTGGTCTCAAAAATACAGTGGAGAGGGGAAGGCATCTAGCATCGACTTCTGGCCCCCATATGTCACAAGCATAAATGTACATGTACCTCTAAATGCACACACATACATGTACCTGTACTGCCATGTACACACATATTTATGCACCTGTATCTCCACATGCATAGGCACTCATACATATGAACATGTGTACATACACAATAATAATAGACCAGTTAATATAGTAAAGAAGAATCCTGTTGCAGAGAATGATGTTATTTCTTTGATTTCAAAAGTATAAAAATTACACTTTTGCAAAAGATAAACTCTATATGTTTTAAATGTTCCCCATAAAATGTAACACACATCTCTGCCATCTTCCTGAACGTCTTTTCTCAATGCATTTAGAAATTAGTAATAGCATAAGATTTGATTGAACTACTCAGAACTTGGATCCTTCCAATTGTTCATTAAACTTACAAACTAAATTAATGCTTGTTCTTATGTGTTGTGGCAGAATAAATTAATACTATCTGAACGAATTAGTAACCTTGGCTCCTAACACCAGATATTTTGGCAGGTTCCACTCTCAGTTTAGTAAGCCCAGGCACAGGGGAATCTTTATGTAAGAATGTTCTCTCCTACCAGTACACATGGAGCTATCCTTAAAGAATGTTAAAGGAATGTCCCAGAGGAAGTGTAAATCTCCTCGTAACTTCTTGTCAAAGCAACAGGAAGCTGGCTTGGTGCTCTAGCTAGAAACACGAAATCCAGAGCGTGGCAAGGAAGGAACTCATTCGCTCAACAACACTTTTGTTATCACCTGCTGTAAGAACGTGGCAATGACACACTCTGAATGACACACACATTCCTACTTCCGGGCAAAATAGCAACACTACTGGTAAACAGGAGGTGTAGGGGTGTTGAACAGCTGAAGCCGAAGAATTCTTAAAATACACAGTCGGGTATTCAACTAACCCAGCAGAAGTGGGAAGCAGTGAGAGTAAACACGCAGTTCGTGAACGAACACAGTTCATGACCCCATTCATCATCTTGGCGGCTTGTGAGGATGCGGAGGTAATTAAGACACCATGCATGCCCTCCAGGTGTGCGGTGCCTGGTGCCCGGGGGGGGGNGGGGGGGGTAATGAAAATAACTACACGCACAAGGAGTTAGTGTGTGCCCCAGGAAAGGTAAGAGCGTTCTAGACAGACTAAAGAAAGTCATTAAATCCAGTGATGGATACTGAAGCAGACAGACTGGAAGAGGGACTCACCTCGGGATAAGAACCTAATGGATTTGATGGTGGGGTGGACAGACACTACAACCATGGGACAGCCTCAGTAAAGGGACTCGAGGATTCTAGTTTACCGGCAGAACATACCAATGTGGCTTTAAATAACAATCAAGATACAAGCTAAGTGTAGGGGAGAGTGTGACGGGGGTGTGGGGTTTGCATGCTTTTCACTCCCCTCCCCTCAGACAGCACCGTGGACAGTACAGGAAGCATGCGCACACATGATAAGCATCAGTAGAGCCAATGAGGATCAGGCAGTCAGCATGACCAGACACATGTTAACTGAGAGCAATTGTAAGAAATCATCACACAAAACCATACTTAAAGTAGAAAATACCTGTCTTGTATTCTTCCAGGAGGTTGCTGCCCTGGAAGCAGCCAGCATAAACAAGTACCAACCAGAGCTCATTTCCATGACAAAACGCTCTGACCAAAGGCAGCTTGGGGAGAAAGGGGTTTATTTCCTCTTCCACTTCCACATCACAGTCCATCACTGAGAGTAGCCGGGAAAGGAATTTCCAGCAAGAAGCTGAAGGCAGAACAGCTTCAGGCAGGCTGATGAAGGAACTTATTCATAGCCGAGAAAGTCCAGCATGCTGAACCATGGAGGCTCACTCATTGGCTAGGTCTTAGCTTTTTTTTATACAGCTCAATAACCCCTGCTTGAGGACTGGATCCTCCTACATAAATTAAGGATCAGCATAATCCCTCACATGCACCCTTAGATAACCTGATCTAAGCAGTTGCTTAATGGAGATTTCTCCTCTTAGATGACTCTAGGCTGCATGGAGTTGACAAAGCAACCCAGGACAGCACTGGTCTGTGATTTTCTTTTCTTTATCTTTGAGACAAGGTTTTGTGTAGACATGGCTGTCTGGGCTACATGAGACTTTGTCTCACAAAACAAAATAGCGGGGCTGGAGAGAAAGTCTGTAAGGCACTTGCTTAAGCATGCGGACTAGAGTTCAAGTCCCATGAAGAGTTAGGGTGGCCGCATACACTTGCAATCCCAGAGCTAAGAGGAGGAGGCAGATCTCTGGGGCTAACTGGTGAACCAGTCTAGCCTCGTCAGCGAGCCCCAGGTCTCAGGGAGGGACAGTGTCTCAAAGAACAAGGTGGCCAGCCATCCCAAAGAAACACACACATGGTGCCTTGACCGGGCCACTGTTTTAAGCACACAGTAAGGCAACCCATCATGATGGGTACATAAAGCTGAGAAGGCTAGATCACCTCACAGCTAGGCACAAAAAGAATAAGAAATAAGCCAAGATCTCACAAACCCCTTTGAAGACATGTCCGTTTCTAAACCCAGCCTGAAGCCTCTTCTACGGTGTCACCTCTTAAAAGTTAAATCACTCAAGTATCTCTATAGGCTTGGACCAAGAATAACACATAGAATTTTTTTGGGATGCTGTGGAGTCAACCTACATCAATCACCCACACGTGGGAAGTTCTCCACCTTTTAATCTTTCTCCTACTGAGCACTTGCTATTTCTAGTTTGTTGTGAATGTGTTTATTAAAGCTACTCTATTTCTTTGGGGAATATCCCCTAGAATTCTTTAAATAATTTTTATAGCACAAGATCTATATTTTTATAGCAAAGAACTATATTATGTTGTAGATGTCAAAACGTGTATGGATTAAGATCTACTCTTAGTGGAGGACACTTCCCAAGCTTATGGATGTGGAACTCACCTCATTTATCAATATCTTTAGTGCTATTGTGAGACCATAGCTGTCACAGCCCCACTGCAGCCCAGGTCCAGTCCTGAGATGAGGAAGGGGCGATGGCGCGAAGAAATGAAGTCGTGTCCAACCACCAGATGAGTTCTGCACAAGTGGCTAGCCTCAAAGAGCTTAAGACATCTTAATTTATACTCTAAAAACAAGCAGGTTTCTCCATACTAACAAGCATGTTTTTCTCACCCCACAATATTAACCTCTGGCAAAAACAAATATGCCAAACATGTTTTTCCCAACTTTTATATCAAAACATATTTTAAACCAAAAACAATACTTATCTATCATTTTGCTTACTTGGCCAAATATTTAACCAGGTACATCCTGCCTTTCAAAGCTAAAAGGTTATAAAGAAATAAATAAAATTTTTTAAAAAGCTCAAAGATGATAAACATAGGCACACATTCTCAAAATCAGCAATACCATTAAAACTTTTAACAAAGCATATTTGCAGAAATGGGTGAATGGCCTCCAATCCTGTCAGCATTGGCTCAAGACAGCTCCCAGGGTCTGGAGTGACAGCTGAAAAATACAGTTTCTGGGAATGACATCTCCCAGGCTTGAATGACAAAGTGACACTAAATAATGTCATCAATATTATAAGAGAGAAGAGAGCATGCAGGCTGAGCCAACCCAGAAGTATTCTGTGCTGCCCTTGTCAAGTGAGACTGTCCCTGAGGGGTTTGCCTCATTTGGAGACCCAATGGACAAGCACTCTTATACTGGTATGTAGGCCTCACTGTTCCCAACACATAGCTCTCAGACAGATAGACAGAGAGACAGACAGACAGACAGACAAACACACACACACACACACACACACTATTCACTACACCCCAGTACCAAGCCAAGCAGGAAAAGAGAAGGATGCTCCAGAGGTAACACAGACGAGTTGACTGGAAGGCTATGGCTCACTATACCCAAGGAGAAAACAGAAAGATGCCCAAGCAGACACTGAAGACCTATTACGGTTACATTATCACCAAGTCCACTGGAAAGCTTTATCCACTTCAAGCAAAGCCCAGCAAGCCAAACCTGACCATGGTTTTAACAAATGTCCTATTCTTATAGAACTTCCAAGATTTTGATGTAGAAACTGCTTAGTTATAGAAGAAAAGATGTGTGCTTTGACTATGAATGTGTCTGGGGAATTTGAGCATCAAATGACTGAAGAATAATTTTGTGGTGTAATGATTATGTCAGGCTAAAGAGCAACCTGAGTTAATGTTTGCAAGCACTGAACAGTAACTAGCCATTTCAGGCATTAGGAATGGGCTTGAGGGGAATAAGAGCACAGGACTTTGTGAAGTCCTGCTTTTAAGGAAACATTTACACTAAGGTGTACCTCTTCTGGGAGCTATGAAATATGTGAATTTACAAGGAAACACAAGCTCTTGAATTCTTATCAACACACACTAATGAACAAATGCAGAGTTTTAAAACTGCCTCGTACAGAGGGACATGCAGAAATGCTGACCATGATCTCCACCTTGACCTTGGCCGCCAGTGGTTATGCTGATATATCCCTTTGTTGAAATCCTCAAACTGCTCATGTAATCGCTGCGCAAGTTATCCTGTCTAAGGTATATCTAAAAAAAGAAAAAATAATACAGCCCAAAGAACTCAGAATTGAGCATCCGCAGGTAAGTTCCCTCAAGAACTCATTCCCTAGGCTTCAGCAAGTGGTGTAGCCTCAGGTTCCTCAAATGACAAGTAAGGAGCTGAATACTTGGTGATCTCTAAACTCCAGCTTTCAGGGTCTAATAACTTTTTATTTGAATATCTTTATTTATTCTCTGACAGTTTCATACATGTATACAACATATCATGACCCTACCTGTCCTCAACTCCCCTGGCCCCCAATCTCATGCCCAAATTTTTAAGTAATCATGATATTGTGGAAATTATGAACCCAACTTAAGACTTTAACCACTTTATTTTAAAAAGTCCCAATTGCACTGGCATATGAATTTATTATCATTACAGGAAAGAAATTCGAATGGCATAAATAAGTTCTTCCACCCATCTCCTTTCTCATAATTATAGACAGGGCCTACCTTTCCAGGCTACCAAGTATTCTTCCAGGCTTTCTTTGTTCTTGGGAAGGCTGTATTCTGTGGTACAGAATCCACCCAGACTCCTCATGATTTGCTTCCCATGTAAAATTAGCAACAAGTTGTAACCTCCGTCATGCTTGTTCTGAGAACTCAATAGCAGGCATTCAAAACACTTAGAACCTGCCACACAGGAAGTTCCATTAAGACCGGTAAACTTTTACTATTATGTAATAAAATGGCTACTTACATCTTTTAGTTCCACGGAAGAATCCGCAAGCCAGCCACACAGCCTGAGTTGGAGAAGCCAGTCAAGCCCACTGTATTGTGTACACACGCTCAGGAGTACGGACGGCTCTTCTTCCCTCTTAGAATAGCCCATCCCTGGTCTTATGCAGGAGGGCTGGAGATCTTGCCCAAGCCTCGTCAAAGGTCTGCTATTAAGATTTCTGAGTTTCATTTAATATGAGAGGTATTTAATGGGTGGGAGGCAGAATGAAGAATAAAGTTCAAGGGAGTCACAGCCTTGTGCTGTCACTGACAACCACCAGAAGACGGCAAAGAGTGAAGCCAGAGCAGAGCCCAATGTGCCGCTTAGGCTGGGGGATGGCTCGCGCAGTGTAGCNCAGTGTAGCCACTAGCTTCCAAGCAGACGCACCTGACTTTGATATTCAGAACCCTCATAAAAAAAAAAAACAGGTGGGTGCTGAAGAGGGAGGTCTCTGTGGTTAGAACACCCACAAAAAGCCAGGTGGGAGTGCTGGAGAGAAAGAAGGCTCAGTGGTTAAGAATGCTCGCTGTTCTTCCAGAGGACCTGGACTCACCTTGGGCACCTTATAACTTCAATGACCAGAACTCCACCTCAGCGGGGATCCAATACTTCTGGCCTCTTCAGGCACCTGCTACACTCATTGTGCACATACCCACATGCACACACACATGCACATACACACATACCCACATGCACACACACGCAATTAAAATATTAAGAATAGTTTATTGAGACAGGGTCTCTCTACATAGCACTGGCTGTCCTGGAACGCACCACATAGACCAGACTGGCCTCAGGAATACATTTTTTTCAAAAGCCAGATGTAGGAGCACTTGCTTACAATCCCAACAGTGGGGAAGCAAAGACAGGCATATCCCTGGGGCTCACTGGCTAGCCTGCCTAGCTAATTAGGGAGCTTCAAGTTCAGTGAGAGACCCCATTTCAAATAAATCATGAATAAACGGTGGGCAGGACCCGAGGACGGACACCGGAGGTTGGTGTCTGTTCTCCAAGGATAGGTGTATTGTATACACACGAATGCATACATGTGTGCTAAAATAAATAAATAAATACCTGGGTTGATGAATTCCAAAGCTTTGTTTCTAGACTTGTGAGAGAGGAGCCAATGCTTGCTCTGTTATTCACTGACATTCAGCAAAAGACTTTCATTCCTTAGGGCAGAATCTCTTAATGAGGGGAAAGCCTAATGGGTAGACTTAGACAGCGTGGCATGGTAAGACAAGACTTTCAACTTTCAACCGAGAAAGAATAAAGTACCACTGTTTCTTCCACTTGAGCCCAATCAATTTTTCACCTTTACACATAAAGATAAGAGCCTGTGTCAAAGGTCCACCAGTCAATAGTCTGGAATCAGAAAAGCCCAGGGCACCTGAGTGAACTGCCCAGTCCCTGCTCTGAACAGGGACAGCCAGTCCCTCTGCTGATGTGGCTCAGCGGGTGATTCTATTGGTCTTCTGAAAACTCACCCGGCAGAGTGTGGCCAGACAGTGCCCTGCTGGAGAGCAAAGGGCAAGGGAAGAGAGGTGTCCTGGCCCATTTCCCTGGCTTTTTTTTGGCTGAATGCCATATCGACACATTCCCAAGAGCAGCTGAGCTCCGGTGACACTGTGAACTCTGGCCCTGGTGGTATGATTCGAGAGCCCTTTGCCTCCCATTGGTCTCCTCTAAAACTGCCTGGCAGCTTCTACTTAGATGCACTTGCTAGTTTAACAATCATTGTCTTAGATGCAAGTGTCCTTGGGATCGTGTATTAAAGCAGTAAGTCATCAGCCATTCTCTCTCTGTCATGACTCTTCAGTTCCTTCTTTCCACCAGCTGCCTAAAGCCATTAAATCTAGAAGATGAAAGTCTGAGTCATGTCTATTGTTGTTTCTTGAGTTGTTCAATATTAAAAGGGAATCTGTGTGTGTGTGTGTGTGTGTGTGTGTGTGTGAAAGGCTAGTGAAATCCACCAACTCCCCAACACACAGTGACAATCCAGTGTCTTACAGCTTCGCATGGAAATCCTTGACCTGGGGTGGTAAAATCGTAGTTTCTCCACCACCACCACCTGAACCACCTCCACCATCTCCACCACCACCACCACCACCTCCT
>LOEQ01000332.1:303693-309973 GCA_001685075.1 Bramus lutescens | reverse complement strand
GGGTGTCGGGGCTCCTGGGGCGCCCCGCAAACCTGCTCTCGGTGACCCTTCCCTTCCAACCCCAGCTTTTCCTGGGGCTGAAATTCTCAAAATTCTTTGACTGTCACATTGGTCCTCAACCTTTCTCCTGAGCTTTCCGATTTATGGGCGACCCAAAGTTTTCGGCCCTGTGTAAGTTACAGATTTTTACTCTGAATTTTCTGACACTTAGCTATTCTTTCCTTCTCTGGACTAGTCTGCATAGAGCCAGGGTTAGGGACACGTAGTTTCAAGTTCCAACCCTCCCGGTTCTGGACCTCGGTATAGGAACCACCTCGGACTCATTTTCTTTCTTTTTCTAAAAAGCCAGTTTGGACTCCAAGATGCTTTCCAAGATTAACACTGTATGTGAGATGAGGACGAACCATAAAGTAGATCTTAATAAATAAGACTGGTAACGATATTGGGCCCTGAGTGTCTGGGGTGGAGTTCATCTGCCTAGCAGGCATGTCTGTGTTTCGTCGTCTTCTCTCTCTCTCTCTCTCTCTCTCTCTCTCTCTAGTAAGATAAGTGTTCAAATACCCGTTGATAATGAATTATTGTATTTTCCTTTAGCAGAACTGAGAGGGTGGCCTGGAAGAGTCAAAAACTTTTGTCCGCCCCCCTGCCATGCACTGGTTCTCCAAATTAGAGGTTTTTTTTTTTTTTAACAACTTTTGTTTTCAGAAAACTATGTGTAAGGTAGTTGCTGTAGAAGCCCTTTTACAGTGTAGTGGTAATCTGTTTAAGATTACACAAATAAGTGTCAGAGTCAGGGAATCTGTTGGTAGTCCATAATATTGAGCAACATTGTGTGTCCTGGTTATGCAGTGATTAATATTAAGCTTTAAAGAGGGGGCGGGAGTAGGGAGAGAGAGAGCAGCTACAATAAGAATAAAGCGAGAAAAAATGACCCATCACTGGAAGGACTACATCCAGCTTTTAAACAAGTTTTCCTTTTAATTTTGTTAGTGCACGTGATTTATTGATACTGAATATGCTTCTGATTTCAGCTTGGGTTTGTTGATTGAATTAGAGGTAAGATACTGGAGTGCTTGGTGTTGGCTCTATTTATTTCTTAGTGTGTATTTCATTACACACATATGTATAGATATTCTGGATGTATAAACAAATACCACATGCCTCCTTCCATGCTTCCATCAACATCAGTGGTTAATACTTTTTTTTGTTTAAGAGCATGTTGAACAAGAGACTAGGACAAAAGTATACTATTTGCACTGACCAAGTCAAATAAACTTTTTAAAGTCAAGAATTTACACAGATTTTGTACCTAGTTACAGCCTTTCCCCCAGTTGCATTAAAAAGTGTGTTCAGTGGTTAAAGATTGTCTAGAATATTTGTTAAAAGAACCATTATTAGCCCTCACACATTAGGAAAAAGACCATTTGGGCAGCCTCCAGGTGCAAATGTGTGGCAGAAGTTAAAAACTAAGAGTAAGAGCTGTGTAGGTTGGGGCTCTGGCTTGAGCATTGAAGGCATTCTTCAGATGCTAGTGAAGAACCACCCTGGTGTGGTAGTACAGTCATTTAACCCTGCACCCTAGAGTCAGAGGCAGGTGACTCTGTGAGTTCCAGGCCAGTTGGGGTTGCTTAGTGAGACCCTGTCCAAGACAAAAAGAATAGAGAACGTCTTTGTTCTGATGCACAATTATTTTATTACAGGTATCAATATACAACCTAATAGGAATGTCAGAAAGATTTTATTATTGAGAAGAACTTAAATATAGCCAGAGCATCTTGGGAGCTTTCAATCTGTTGGGGGGTTTGGGGGGGTTGGGGGAAATAGACAAGAGTTTGAAATATTTTCCAGGAGTCTGGGTGCTGTTTTCATTTTGTTCTTGAATAAGCAAGGTAATTTTGTAGAGTTATAGTTCAGCACACAGTTCTCCTTATCTAAGAATCTTAGTAATTTGAACAACTCAGCCTAAAGTTGGAAAGCTTATTTTCTGTGCCCTAACTGCTATCAGTTCCCATTTTGCAGTGGTATGTTTAGGAGTAACGATTATTCTTTGAGGTTTTTGCTCCGCAGTGCTGGACACATTCTCTTCTAGCTGGGCATCTTTAAAGTTTCACTTCTTAAAAATAAGATGAAATGGCAATACTTCAGATGTAGTTCTCTGCCAGCTACTTACTAGAATGTGTTGACTTTGTTGTCGGTGTTGTTTTTAGTAATAGTCAGGTACTTGACTGGCTGGACAGAAAGTGTGGCCATGTAGCAAACTGCATTTCCTGGATTGGATCTACCATTTGTCATTCCTGCAGGTCTTTGGTGAATTGCAGAGTATCTGCCTTAGTGATGAGTCTGAGGTTTAAGTAAGCTGAACACTCTAGGAAGGTTTGACCACGAGGTTTTTGTGCACTAGTATACAGCTTCAGGGATAAACTTAGAGAATCCTATTACTGGTTTTTCTTTATACCATTTTCTGGTTCCTTCCCATACGGGTTTTGAACTTCAAACATACTTTTCATTTTCATGGCTTTATGTTCTTGCTGCCCAGTGTGGTAGCCCAAGCCACAAATGGCTACTTAGAATTAATAGTCTTTAAAATTAGCTATTTGGTAACAAGCAGGCATATTCCTCAGCCACATGGCTAGCACACTAAGCACTGTACTTCATAGAGTGCCACACTCCTGCTTCCTCAGAAGTTCCTAGTGCCCAGCATTGATTCTGGAAGCCAGTGAACAGAGAGGTTCATGCTCCATTTCCTGAGCATGTTTCATATTTTTTTAAATGGCTCTACAAGATATTTGTATTCTTATTTTACATTTGTGAAATCTGGAACTTGTAGATTTTGCCCCAAAGCACCTATGCACTAAGTAGCCACACTGAAATCAAACCCAAGTCCACCTGGCTCCACAGCTCACACACACCCTTCTTGTTAGCACATTATCTATGACGTCTATGCTTACATCCAGGATAGGATTTGACTATGCTAACAGTATACTGTTAGGTAATTATATTGCAGCAGAGAAATTTGTGCACTTTTTTTTTGGAATAGCAAAAAAAGCATATAGTTGGGCTATTTGGTGTTTTCTCTTACTCATTTGTCAATATATGCCAAAGCTATAACAAGCTTACCTTTTAAATTCTACTGAAAAGGAACAGGCCACATAAGTAGCCCTTTGGAGTTACCTAATAGGAGGTTAAGGAAAGGAGCCCTTGAACCTAAACCCTTCCCTCTTTTAATCTTGTCTTCAATATGTTGTTTTTTATTTAACATTTTAGTTTAGAAAACTGTGGTTTAAGCAAGAGTTGCAACATAAAGGCCAAGCTCAGCCTGACCTACTGCTGCATGGATCTCCCATGTTGTCACAATCCCGCTGTCATCACAGTTTCTTGCTTTGAAGCCAACTAGGTTTGCTATTTGGGCTAGTTACCACAAGCATCATGTTAGCTACCAGTAAGATAAAGGGGACCAGCTCACATTTCTGAAGTAGCTAAGTGTGGTGGTATACACTTGAAATGCCAACATTCTTGAGGCAGAGGCAGGAGGATGGCCCTTAGTTAGAGGGTAGATAACCAGGTTACATAGTTGAGCTCCAGGATAGCTATACTGTGAGTTCCTGTCTTGAAAAAAGCAAAGTTCAGAAAAGTTTTATATTGTGCTTTATATTTATTTATATCATTTCTGTAGTATCGGTTACCTCTTATGAATTCTGCATCATTTCCTTGCTTTTAATGTTTTAGGGAACTGTATTGTATTAAATACTACAGCAAATTAAAATAACAAAATTGAGACCAGAGAATGCCTATTAAGTTTAGCAGGAACAGAACTAGTTGCATGTACTTAGCTGGTCAGATGCTTTTTGAGGCCCTTATACCTCTGGCATACATAACTATATAACTCTTGGTACCTATATCCTTTCTCAAGATCTTTATTATAAGACTTTATCTCCATTTTTAAATACTAAGAAGCAGCACCTTAGATTTCATTACAGTAAGACTTTAAATAAGGCAATTTCAGAATTGGAATTAGTCTTTAGCACAGACCAGTCCATATCTGTGGACTTGGCATCACTTGAGGACAGGCAATAAGTGTACAAACACATCTCAGCATGTAAGTATACTCTTTTTTTATGCTATGAATGAAATTAGGTTTATGATCAAGGGGCTTATTTCTGTTAGATGGTTACAAAGTGTGGGGGGGTTGGCTTCTTAACCGTGAAGGGACTGACTGTACAGAGCTTGGGTGTGAGAGTGTTCTGAAATGGGTTATTCGCCTTACTGTACCATGGGGTGAGCACATGGAAGCCGGCTAATCAGACCTTTGTCATCTCCATTGATCGTTCAGGTTTGGTTTCAACCTGTGGTTACTTGTAGTTAACTCAAGTTTTACTACTCCAGCCCTTGAAACCAACTTGTACTATTTTGTTCTTAAAATATCTGTATGTATGTATGTTTGGTAGTTAGAACAAGAGGTGATAGAACACACATTTAATCCCAGCACTCAGAGGTAGAGGCAGGCAGACTGGCGGATCTCTGAGTTCAAGGCTAGACTGGTCTACAGAGCAAGTTCCAGGACAGCCAGGGCTACATAGAAACCCTGTCTTAAAAAAACCAACTCACACACACACACACACACACACACACACACACACACACACACACACTAGCTAGATTTTGGAACTCTCATCAGCATTTTATGTTCCCCTAGCTCAATCCTGTTCCATTTTTGTGAGTGCTGTTGTGTTTTTGGTTCCACCATCGTATCTGCCCACACCTTTGTGACTAGCAGTGCTCTCAATACAGTTCAGTTGAGAAGAACTCTACTGGGGGTCTTCACTCCCCTCTCTGGTTTCCCTTCCCCTCTCTCTTCTTTGCTGGCATGGACGAATCTGTTCCACTCTCCTGGTGATTGTGTTTTAAATGTTGACTAGCCTTTGGAACAGCTGTGTAAATTAGGTTTTCTTCTTGTTGTGTCTCTTGAAGATACCTTACTGCCACTTGACAGGTTTTTCTCCCTGTTAATGCTTAGATGAACCTGGGCCTCAAGCATTTAGGCATTTAGGGTAGATACAGTACTTCTCACTTGTGTCCACAGCCTTGGAAGGTTTTTTCTTTGTAGGAGATGTGGAAACGTGTGTGTGTGTGTGTGTGTGTGTGTGCGCGCGCGCGCGTGCATATCCTATGTAATCACATTTATGTAAGTCCTACGGAATCCAGCAAAAGAAGTCAGATTTCCCAGAGCTGCCCAGTGTGGTGCTGAGTGGAACTCAGGTCTTTACAATGTGGTTGCCTTTTTGAAAATTTACTATTTCCTCTGCCTTCCCGACTCTTGGCGTAAAGGCGTGCTCCACCACCGCCTAAACTGAAAATTTACTATTTCTTAGCTAGGTGTGGTGGTGCACACCTTTAATCCCAGCACCCAGAAATGCAGAGGCAGGTGGAACTCTGAGTTTGAGGCCAACCTGAACTACAAACTGAGTTCCAGGACAGCTAGAGCTGCTACACAGAGAAACCCTGTCTGGGGGTGAGGGTGGGGGGTGGAGTTAGTATTTCTTACACCTCAATTTTTCTTGGAGTTCTGTCTTCAATTTACTTAAAGGCCTGTACTTCTTTTCACTGGTAGGAAAACGACCTGTGCTTATCTGTCCTTGTTCAGGAGTAATGATACGAGGTCAGCATATGAAATTGTATGCTGGATTCTTGTTAAACCTGCACTGGAGTAGTGTGTGCACTGCCTTCTGGTTGTTAAGGAGAAGTTTGCTTTGACAATGCTCTCCCCCATTCTGTTGTGGTTGACATGTTTTTCTCTATCTCCAGTCCTGTTCTGTTGTGTATATGTCTTCGAGACAAGGTCTCACTGATTTGTAGCTCACCAGTTTAGCTAGGCTGCCAGCAAGCTCTGGGAATCTGTGTCCTTGGCAGACTTAAGTTATAGGCACACACCTAGCCTTCTGTACAAGATCCACACATGGGTCCTCACACTTGTGCAACAAGCAGTTCACAGGCTAAGATTGTTACATGCTGGATTCTGCCGAAAGTCCATGCAAGCTGTCATCTGTCCATTTTAGAGCACGTAAACCTGCCTTTAAGTTATTGCGCCCTCCGTTCTCTCTTACATCCCCCTGAAAGATAGGTAGATGTGTATGCATATTAACTTCCCACCTGTTCTTCATGACTGTCTTCTTTATGCTCTTTGTCTTAGTTTCTTTTGTTTTTTTTTTTTTTCAAGACAGGGTTTCTCTTAAAGCCTGTCCTGGAACTAGCTCTTATAGACCAGGCTGGCCTCGAACTTACA
>LOEQ01000332.1:283693-298693 GCA_001685075.1 Bramus lutescens | reverse complement strand
CTTAAAGAAGACACATTTAAGGGAGCAAAACAGTGTTTTATTATTGAGAGAATAATTAAATCATGGGTACATCCATTCAGTAAGAAAAAATTTAGCCATTTAGTTATAATTTGTGATATCTATAAGTGACATGGAGAATGCTTAATAATTAAAGAAGCTAGGCTCTGCACGCCTGTCGCCTGTGGCCAAGCCTAAACTAGCTGCTTGAAAACTCCTGGGAAAGCTGTTCTCGCTCCATATTATGGACCTTTCCAAGAATGAACTCCTACCCAGTCATGTTTCCAATGAAATACAGTCAACAGTTCAGATTCCTTCTCATAGTGAAGTATTCTGTGTAGATGATACTTCATTTCCTGTCTCCAAAGGCACAAGTACTTTCTGATGCTTAGGAGTTTCCTAAATGCTTTCAGATGAGATCAGGTGCCATCATCTNTGTTTTATTATTGAGAGAATAATTAAATCATGGGTACATCCATTCAGTAAGAAAAAATTTAGCCATTTAGTTATAATTTGTGATATCTATAAGTGACATGGAGAATGCTTAATAATTAAAGAAGCTAGGCTCTGCACGCCTGTCGCCTGTGGCCAAGCCTAAACTAGCTGCTTGAAAACTCCTGGGAAAGCTGTTCTCGCTCCATATTATGGACCTTTCCAAGAATGAACTCCTACCCAGTCATGTTTCCAATGAAATACAGTCAACAGTTCAGATTCCTTCTCATAGTGAAGTATTCTGTGTAGATGATACTTCATTTCCTGTCTCCAAAGGCACAAGTACTTTCTGATGCTTAGGAGTTTCCTAAATGCTTTCAGATGAGATCAGGTGCCATCATCTTTCACTTAGAAACCAAGGCATTTTTACTCGTTTTCTTAGTTGGGCAATAATTTATTCTAATAAGTCCCTTTATTAATTAATACTTTCCACGGACCTGGGAGGTGGCTTAGTGGATAAAAGCCCTTGCCTGGCCTGGGTTTGGGTCCCTGAGACCCAAGTCCTTGGACTATACTTACACACTGGCATATCTTTTACACACAAACATGTATACACATACACAAAATATGTTATTGGGTTTTGTTTTGTGTTGGTTTTTTTTTTAAGAGTCAATCTTAAGCCAGTAACTGGCTGCTCATGAGGGTGAAGCCTCTAACTATCGTTTAAAACTGTTTCCATTTCCTCAGAATGACTTCTGCCATCTGTGAAGGAAGCTCAGAAACTCAAAAGAAATTGTCATTTGTGAAATCATATTTTGGAAATCTTATTTAAATATTTTTGAAACATTTTAAACAGAAAGGTCTCTTTGGCCCCTTCTGCAGTATGAGATGCAAACAGTTCAGTCTTAAACGATTTCTGTTATAAGGGTGGAGAGGTAGCTCTGGAGTTAGGTACTTGGTAGATGTCTGTGAGACACTGACTTCAAATCTCCTGCATCTACATTAAAAGCAAGGTCCAGTTATGCATGCCTGTAAGCCCATGTTGGGGAGGTGTAGAAGGGGGTTCCTGGAACTGTCTGACCAGCCAGTAGAGCCAAATCAGTGAGCTCCAGGTTCAGTGAGACAAGCTGAGAGATTAAGCTAGACACCTGACATTGATGCTCACATGAACACCAACATAGTTTTTAAGCTCATTTTTTTTTTGAGAATTTCATACAGGAACACTATATGTTTGGTCATACCCCATTGCCTCCCTTCCAATTCCTTCCCTATCCTTCAACTTTTTGATCCCAATTTAGTGTGCTTTTTAAATACCTCCTGCATCCATGTGGCACTGTCAGTGAGGGCATGGGTGTGGGGCTACCTACTGGAGCATGAGGATCCTTATGGGCTGCATCCCACTGATCCCTCCTCTCCTAGTGAACAAGTTTCCAGGTATCTGACATGAATTTATTGTTAGTAAAAAGCTTTACTTAGGTACAAGGGAAATTTCCAGCAAATCTGATTATCTCTCCAGTGTTTCCATATTTTGAAATTAAGGCTGTGCACCGAATGCACATCATGTAGAGGACCCCGATGTTTAGACACACCTTAAGATGGCATTAGACTCTGAGCTGTCTCTTTCTTTTTCAGCGGGCCCATATGGGATCTTTGCTGGCAGGGACGCCTCCAGGGGGCTGGCGACATTCTGCCTGGATAAGGATGCACTTAGAGATGAGTACGATGACCTCTCAGATTTGAACGCAGTGCAAATGGAGAGTGTTCGAGAATGGGAAATGCAGTTTAAAGGTATCGTCATTTGGAAAACTGAATATACACCATTGTACATACTTTATAGACACCTCCTAGTTTCGCTTCTATCATTATTAGGATGTATTTTAATTAATAAGACTGTTACGTGTGACAATTAGGTTGAAAGTCCATATTTGAAAATATATTTAGGACCAGGTGTGGCATGTGCCTAGGAGCCCAACAGCCTCAAACTGTGATGCTTTCACTAAAAGACTTGTTATTAGGGAATAGTTCTGTTTTGCTAAATACAGGCTTGTATTTAAAACAAGCTCAAGGGTTAGAGCGTAGCAATGTAGTAGATTGCATGACCTCCTTGTGCCATGGGTTCCATCCCAGTGCCTTGAGAACTACCACAGCCAGGAACAACAGCAAATGAGTGATATCAACACTAATGATAATGTATTGCAAAATGAGTTAATCTAATTAATTTAAGCTAATTTCATTTAAACTAAACTCTTAATGTTTGGTAAATAAGGAATACTGTGCCGTCACAGTAGCAGCTTTTACCTCCTGTGTGACATGCCTGAGCCATTTGTCTCCTGCTGAGTCTTTGGAGCAGCTCAATGAGCTTCTTGGCACCTATCTTGGTTCTCCTGTGTGCAGAGCCCACTGCTCACCCTTTCCACAGCTAATTAATTCACTTGGTTTAATTCACTTAGCCGAGGTTTTCCTTTCAGACAGAAAACAAACATGTTTTACCTGCATACAAGGTTCTAAACTAAACACTTGACACATGAAAATAAGCAAAGTAACAGATCTAAGGAAAGAGCTCAGTATGGGAAAGCATGAAGATGTGGGGGGGGGGCTTGCAGAGCCTGCAGAGAGCCCAGAGAAATGAGTTCCTTAACCCTACTACTTTGTCGTTGCATTTTTCTCTCCAGAATATTCCTCCGATCTGTTTCCCCTCTGGTTCTCCACCTCATAGGCTCTGTGGCCACCACCACCCCGTCTTTATTCAGCCCAAGAAAGTCTCCTTCTGCACAGTTAATATTCCAAAATATTAGCCATGGAGTTTTGTAATCCACTGTTTGAATGACTAAGAAATTTCCAATTATATACGTGCATGCGTTTGTTTGTGTAGCATAGATTGACCTCAGACTCAGCAGGCCAAGTCCTGGGACTGTGTGTATGAACTACTATATCTGATTATAATATTTTAGCTGCGATATTTTAAGTTATTAAGTAAGAGTTAAAAGAATTGGACACAGAAACAGGTGGATCTCTCTGAGTTCGAGGCCAGCCTGGTCTACAGAGTGAGTTCCAGGACAGCCAAAGTTACACAGAGGAACCTGTCTTGAAACAAAAACAAAACAGCAAAAAGTTCAAAGCACTGGAATGATAGAACTCAGTGTATAAAGCCTAATTTGAAGGTCAATCCTAGCACCGCAAAAACAAACAGCCACATTCCAAGGCTTCTTGTTAGCAAAGCCACGCTAGACAGCTCCCAGATGGCCCTTGCGCGATAAACTTAAAACTCTTGCTAAGACCTACTAACACTGAACCCCTCTTGAAAGAGCAGTCCTAAACCTTGTCAGTTCCTGTGGCCTTCTGTTCAGGCCTTACATGCATGTAAATGAAGCATTGGGGGAATTTAGCTGCTATATGTCTGAAGAGGCAAGTGCCTTCTTGAAGTACAGTGAATCGTGAAACGAATTAAACCATTACTGACTTTCTTTTGGTGTATCTTTCAGAAAAATATGATTATGTAGGCAGACTCCTAAAGCCAGGGGAAGAGCCGTCAGAGTACACAGATGAGGAGGACACCAAGGATCACAATAAACAGGATTGAACTTTGTGAACAACCAAAGCCAGGGGCCTTCAGAACTACAACTTTTACTCCTTTCAGAGGACGTCCAGTCTTGGGTGGTGCACCTGCTGTGAGAAACACTTGGCCCGAGTGTACCCAATAATGAGCTTCACTGTGGAGATCTGAATAGGAGCATTGTTTGTGCTGCCGGATGAATTTGTTGCAGTTGTTTGTAATGTCTGTGGGCTTCTCATCCTGACAAGGAGACGGCCTTAACTGCAAGAAAGTCACCAGGTTATTTTCACCCCTCTCCTCCCTGTTTTCTCTTCCTTCCCTTTCCCTCTTCCCTTTTCCCCTTCCTCTCTCTGCCTTCCTGACCCCCACCCCTTTTAAAACAAAACAGAAAAGTATCAAAGATAACCAGATAGGTATTTGCTACTCTAGTGTATAGATCTCTGAAAACAGCAAGGGATCCTGTTTCACAGGCTGTTTTATTTGTGTTAAGGGAAGAGCCTTGGGCAGGGGAGTGGCGGTTGCACATTCATTTAAGAAGTTCAGGCTACTGAAACATTAAAAGTGATTTCCCGAATTTTTTTTTTTCTGGGCTTTGTCAGGGAAGAGGGAAAAACTTCCTTCTAAGAAAGGTTTGGAAATTAGAGAGATTTCCAGTGGATTGAAGTAAGCAGTTCCCTAGCTAAGATAATTTGAGACCAGTTTTATTTTCTTCCCTTCCTTCCGCTAGGTCAAATCAATATTAATTGTGCCTTATTTCACTTCCATAAACTTGAATTATTTTTAAGAAAAGCCCCTCTGTGAATTAAGTCACTACAAGCAGCATTGAGACTGAGGTTGCTGTCATTCTGTGTGTGGAATGTGAGAGAAACACTCAGTGTTAACTGCCATGTGTATACACACACATAGCTAGCATTGTGATGGCCAAATGCGTCCCCTTGCTTTTTGTTTTTCTTCAAGAAAAAGTGAAAAATCAACAACTCTTCCCCAGCAGCTGCCTAAATTTAGGAGTCTGCCCCTCACATGTCACTGGTGTGGGTGCGTGGGCCATGGTGTGAATGTCCGTGTGGGTGAGTCTGGATGTGTGTGAGAGCACCTTGGAAGGGACTCTTTCTGCGATGCTGTAAATACGAGTACCATTTTAATAAAGCATGTACAGTAAACCAAACAAGCTTGAGTCGGGAGCCGGTGTGTCATATACTAATAAGACTGCGTTTGATTCAGGATGAGGAAAACCTCTTGGAAATGAAAATCGGGCACTGGTTAGCCAAGCTCTACATATACCACGTTCAGTGTAACTTCTGAGGCAATTCCACTTTGGTGGAACACTCCCGCTGTGGGGTCGTTCAGGTAAGAGGTGATGTATTACAGTGCACACATTTGTACTTGGTGGAACACTCCCGCTGTGGGGTCGTTCAGGTAAGAGGTGATGTATTACAGTGCACACATTTGTACTTAGGCTTTGATGCCACTGGTTGTTCCGGCAGCACTGACATAAAAAACAGTATTATGGATAGCTATTAAATCCCTTCATTGTGATTTGGAAAAGTTTTACTTCAGAGCCCACTTAGGTCAGATTTTGGCTTCATGCTGGATTCTTGGTCAGGGACAAGTAGCTTCTACACAGAAAAGCCCAAAATGGGGGTCGTGAAAGACTTGCTTGCTGAGTGTGATGCGTGCAGAAATCATCAAGATGACGTAAGCAGAAGGGTGCAGCATGCTACACTCCTGTTAGTCCTGGAGCATTCTCTAGAAAGTGTGGTTGTCACCAAATCTTGGCTGAAAAGCTCATGTGATGACTGGAGAGTTGATAAATTGTTTCTTTTTTATGTAAAATGTTTTCTAGAAACAAATTGTTAAAGTATATACCCTCTGATGTAATAAACTGCTGTATCTGACCCATTGGACCTGAAGGTTGAAAATCTGCATCTGTGAGCAGCCCCAGGTATTCATGCAGTAAAAACAATGCATTTTGTTTTTTAAAGGAAGTGGTTTTGTGTTTTGGACTTGAAAATAAACTGTGTTCTACAGATAATTTCTTACCTCCAGTCAAATGTCTCATTGTCAGTTAGTATGGTGCAGCAGTCTTGGGGGGGTGTCTGTGAGCTGGCATGTTTTCCCAAATTGCCTACTTCTTAGGGGTCTAAAATAACGTTCATTTTCTTTTCCTTCAGTGTTAGAATTCAGACCTAAGGCTTCACACATTGCTCAGCTGTTTGTTTAGCTACATCCCCAGCTCCAGAGTACCTGCTGAGCCTAAATCCGTTTGTAATGATTCCTGCAATCATCCTTAGGATTGGACATGCCTGAGAAATACCGCATTCATCTTCTGAGGTTGTATGGTCCATATCCACCATACAGTAAAAACAGAGCTTATAATTTTGGCCTCATTCCCTCATGTTGTTTTAAATACTTTTATGTGTATGAGTGTTTTGTCTACATGTATCTCTGCACCATATGCCTGCAGTGCCCCTCAGAGGTCAGAAGAGGGCGTCAGACCCCATGCTATTGGGGTTACATGGTTGTAAGACATGATGTGGGTGCTGGAATTGAACTCCTGTGCTGTGGAAGGGCACAAGGGCTCTTAGCCACTGAACCGTCTCCAGCCCTCTATACTTGGTTTTGTATTATTCAGTTTTTTCTTTAGAGTTCTGAGTTAAAGTCAGTTTCTTGTAAATTTAAACCATGATTTTAGAAACCTAACATTACTTAGATTTTTGTCTCTTGCAGCATCCCTAAATGTAAGTATCCTTGGATTAGAAGCTGTGAGGTGCCCTGCAGGGGATAAACCCATTCAGATAAACTTTCCCAGGCCTTGATTGGTGCCCTTTGCCTAATTCTCGCCGCCTTCCATAGAGCCATAGACTTGGTCATTTAACTCTTCCCACAGGCTTTAAGGCTCAGGTCAGAATGTTGAACTGGCACTTGAGAAATTTGTCCTAGAAAGCAAAGCTGCCTTGAAACCAGCCTCATCTGTGCATCCTGCTTACCTCTGTCATGACAAAGTGTGGCAGCTTGCTTAGCATCTGTGCCAGTGAGGTGCTGACAGTGGGGCCTGGCAGCTCTGGGTGGCCAGAATAGACTGGNAGAATAGACTGGCAGCCTCTACTTGGGAATATATACATTTCTCTGTTGAAAGCAGAGGAGTACTCTTCTGCTGAGATAAGAGTAATAATAATTCTGATGCCACTAAGGTGAAGTGTGTTCCACCCGGGTTAGCTATTGACTGGGTAAATAATACTAATCAGACCATGACTTATTTGGCTCTGGGGAAAAGGTCAATAATGATCAGCCTCTGTTAGTCTTTATGCAGAAAATAAAATTCCCAGTCAGTGTCAGGAACGCCACCTCTTCACAGCTGAGATACCGAGGGATGTGGGGCTAGACACAGTTCTCCATCTACTCTGCTCCCATCTGAGGGACCGCATGAGGTGCTGTGAGCACAGGCTGGACCTGCAGAGCTATCATTCGCACACAGGGCGTGGCCAACCCCTCAGAAGTTTGCAGTCCCAGCTTGATGACTCTACATGTACCTTTATTGTGCTCTTATCCATTACCAAGTGAAAACAACTGCAGACTGCTCTGCATATTAGTGGGTCCGAATTTGGATAAAAGAACGAAACTTAGAAGACAAATTCAAAATGTGCTTTTGCTGGTTATAGAAATATGAATTGACCAAGAGTTGTAATTCAGCAGTTAACTGTAAAATCCTTTTCTTGCCAACATCCTTCACTGTGTTTGGAATTCTAGGGCATCCTCTTAATCCAAGACTGGAGATTGCCTAAACATCTCTGCCTAATTTCCTGGAACTTCATATGTTGGTTGACAGGTCGGCCCTGCACACCTGCTACTCGCTGTTGGGGAACTGTGGCCCACTCCCACCCAGCTTGTCTTCCTACTCAGTCTCCTTTATTGCCACTGTTTCCTCCATACCTGTTGGCGTTCTAACTGTAGATGTGACATGCTGTGTCCCAGCACAAAGGCCTTCATTGGCGCCTCGAGAATCAGCTTAGGCCCGCCATGCCTACCTCACCAACTTCATTAACTGCCACATGCAGCTACTTCTAACTTAATTTTGCTTTCAGAGCGTACCCCTAGGCACTACCTGCTCCATTTTTCAGTTCCTGGTCACACCCTCTCACACCCTCCCTGGCCATCTGCCCTACTAACTCCTTAGGGAAGAACCAGACTCAATGCCTCCACACTAAGTACTAAGTGAACTTCATAGCAAGTACATTTGTAGCCTTGACGTTACCATATATTTATCTGTTCTGGTAATCCAGCACCCAGATTGAGGCTGCAGTTTTAGGCCTAGTATTTTTTCCTCAGCCATTACTACACTGCTAGCTACATGAAACTATTTAAGATCGAATGGAGTTCTATTACAGCTGGTTGCTGGCTGACCCTCCAGCAGCACAGCCTGGACCTGAGTGAGCCCATGTGACCAGGAAAACGTCCTGCCACCCTGCCCTAGGGAAGTCACTCTCACTGTCTCCCGCGACCAGCACTGCTTACAAGGCCCAGATACCAATGGGAAATTAGAAAACAAGGTAAGAAACACTTCCGTTTGATCTACAGGGGCTGGAGAGAGAGCTCACTGGTTAAGAGCATGTACTGTTCTAGCAAGAGGACTCCAAGACCCCCAGAAGAATTCCATCTCGAGCATTCAGGTAGAGCCAGCCTGTGTTCCGTTTCCTGTAAACCTTGTATTTTGAACTCAAAATTGCAACATCACTTCCTACCTGAATGTCACCCAGCCAGCTCTGCAGATTTCAGAACTCTCAACAGTGTAAGCCAAGTCTAAATCTGCATTCTCTCCCCCCCCCCATGGTTTCTTTCTGTGGTTGCCCCAATATAGGGATACTCCTTAATTACAAGAATCCCTTTTTTAAATGTTTGCTTCATTTTTGTAATTAGGTGCTGGCTATGTTTAGGTCAACTTGACACAAGCTGCAGTCAGTTGAGGGAACCTCAGTTGAGAAAATGCCTTAAGGCATGGCTGTGGGCCAGCCTGTAGAGCATTTTCTTAATTAGTGATCAACAGGGGCGGACTCAGCCCATTGTAAGTGGTGCTACCCCTGGACTGGTGATCCTCTGTTCTATAAGAAAGCAGGCTGAACAAGCCATAGGGAGAAAGTAAGCAGCTCTCCTCCATGGCCTCCACATCAGCTCCTGCCTCCAGGTTCCTGCCCTGTGTGAGTTCCTGTCCTGACTTCCTTTGATGGTGAGCAGCAGTGTGGAAGTGTAAGCCAAAGAAACCCCAAATTTTGGTCATAGTGTTTCATTACAGTAGAATCCCTAACCAAGACAGGTAACAGATTTCTTCTTGACTTAGTTCAATACTTGATCTGCTAGGACCACCTGGGCTTCCGTTTCTGAACTCTGAAGTACGTCTCAGCCTTGGTATACTACATTTGCCAATACGCCTTCTGTTTTCCAGCAAAAGCAATCATTCTCATTTCTCCTCTGAAGTCATGCAGTTGTCCAGGAGTAAAGATGGAACGAACTGTCCTTGCCTCAGTGACAAAAGAGTCATCTGACGATTGCGATGAAGAGCACCATCTAGGGACTTGGTTCTGAATCACCACATTGACCCCAACGTTGATTTTTTTTAAAGGCATTTAGCAATTATTTATAGATACATTTAGCTCCGTAAGTAACTTAAAACCATTCTCTTTGGGGAAGAAAGCACAAGAAACTTCAAAATCGAACCTAACAGCATTGGAATTGACTGCCCCAAGTTCAAGTCTTAGTTCTCCCCCAAGACAATGGTCATTTTCAGTTTATATGAATATATCTGACTTTATTGTGCGAGTTTATGCTTATATAACCGAGCCATGCTCACAGGGCAGGGTATGGGATATACACTACCTGCTTGGCTTAGAGCCTGGCTCCACTATTTACTATCTGGCTTTGAGCAAGACACTTAACATTTAATTCATAGGACAGATTTTAGAGTCCCAAGAGCCTATTATGCAAAGCAGCCAGCACTGTCTGGCATATAGCAAACACTATAAAGTCCTAGCTACGATTATTTCCCCTCCTCTTTTTTTCTAACATAAATGGCATCCTACTGAGTGTTATTTTATGTGTAAGCCCATTGACTTCATTAATGGCCTGTAGGTATCACTCCATAGTATCACTCACTGATGAAGCCATCTCTTTCCAGCCTCAAGTCTCATTCTCCATAAAATGATTTCAGTTGTACCTAGAAGAAATACATTTATCTGAAAATCTTACCTCTTTTTCTTTACGATTCAATGAACTAAATCATCTGGGAAAAGAAGAGTTTGGCAAATTAAATGGTGAAGCTGGGAGATTGGGTAGAGAGAAGGATGTGGAACTGGAGGGAATTAGTATGGATATGGTCAAAACATACATGTACAAGATTTGCCAATAAGTGCCATTTAAACATTGTGAAAACGTCTGTCTGCGAGTCTCCATTGAGCACAGGTGAGAAGCTTGTGATGTTATTTGGGGTGATCTCCTCCCTCTGTGGCCTCTGTGTCTTGTATATCTGAGGACAGTGGCTCGCTGAGGAGGAAGAACTTTCTGGCAAAGTTCTCTCTTGCTCCACAGCTGCCTCTCTGTGAAGAAAACCACAAGTGTGTTTAAAACGCAAGCGCGTGGTGCGGTCAAAGGTTATGTTTATACTATGGATTTGCCCTCTGAGGTTTCCAGTGGAGGCGTTTCCTTCTTCCCGCCCACGAAGGATTAGAAAGTGCCGGTTCCTCCAGCTACTGCTGTTGGCATACAAATCTACCCACACTGAACCAGAAGTGATCCAGAAGAGCGAACTCGCCGAAGAGCAGGGGACAGACATCTAGACGGAAAGTTAACAGCATGCTCTTCCTGCAGAGGACCCCATTAGGTGACTAGTGCCCATGTCTGTTGGCTCACAGCCGCCCATAACTCCAGCTCCAAGGAATCCAATGCCTCTAGTCAACACGGGCACCTGCACACACATACAGATAAATACAATTAAAACTAATGAAAATAAATCTTAGACAACCAAATGGGAAGAATGATGTGGGAAAGGTGTTTGGTTGGGTTTTTTTTTTTCTGTTTTACTTTGTGGGGTTTTGTTTGTTGTTTTCTTTCATTTCAGGTGTAGAGGGGTAGAATGCACCAGAAGGAAAGGGCCCAGGGAAGGAGAGGATTTGCTGGTGGACAGTGGTGTGGCCGGAAAAGAGCACTAGTTCCCAGCAACCTTGTGCCTCCTGCCGCTTCTTATAGAGCTGAGTGCGTGATCTGAGTACAAAACTAACCTAGACAGTGTGGTGGGCTCTGGAAAGGAGGGCCCAGGCTGGTGAGAGTTGGCCCAGCTAGAACCCTTTCTCACGCAGGTGGAGCGCCCCTCCTTTCCTACTGTCCCTCACTCTTGGAAGAACTCTCAGCCCCCGTGTCCAGCTGTGTTTGCTCTACTTCGTTATTGCTTCTTCCTCGCGACCCTCACTACAGACCCGCACTATAGACCCGCGCCACAGACCCTCACTACAGACCCGCGCCACAGACCTTCACTAAAGACCCGCACCACAGATCCTCGCCACAGACCCTCACTACAGACCCGCACCACAGACCCTCACTACACACCAGCGCCACAGTACCTCCCCACCTCTTCCGCTCCCATCTCTGGTCACAGCCAGCTCCCTTCACCAATCCTCCAGAGCCTCCTCTTTCCTTGTCTGGTACACTCCTGGATAATGCTTCTGACTCTTGCCATGGAGGTCTGACAGGCTAGCATGTCCTGAGCACCCTCTATTGGATGACCCACGGGTTCCCCCACTCTGTTGCCCCCCCCACCTCCTCACATACCGGCAACATTGTCCTTAGCCACCCATGCCAGAGCCAACTACCCAACCCTGCTAAATTCTCCATCCAAAAAGGCCCCTCTTTCTCCACCTCCCATTCACTCCGTAGAATCTCATCTTAAGTATTATGGACGTTCTCTTTACAGTTTAGGATCAGGTCATCAGGAGGTCTTTTTTGGAGGCAGACGAGCCTAGGAAACACCTTTGTTCCCTGGAATCCTATGTGGTTTGGGGCTATGCACATTCTCTCCTGTCGTGATGTACTTGGTAGCCGTTCCTTCTCCTGCACTCACTGTGCACTCAAACCCCACTCTAAGCAATGTGCCCAGCAGCCCTCCCTAGTACACCCAATCTTTCTTACTGAGCTGTCTGGGCCCATCTCCAAACAATGATATGTCTCCTTGCCCCGGGGTAGCAATCAGATTTAGACAATGTCTTTTCAAATGTATTCCCAATGTACCCACATATGAAGAACAAAAGGACCAATCAGGCCTGAACTCACTTTGGGTTCATATACAGTAAGTCAAAACTGTGTCCTGTTAGTAACCTTTTAGGAAGACACTCCTGTTTATCATCTTATACCTATGCATAATTATATATGCATGTGATTAAAACTAGGTGCATTATGGGAAAGGACATGCACAATTAAGAAAAATAAATGCATGCCAGCTGTGGTGGTGTAGACCTTTAATCCCAGCACTTGGGAGGCAAAGGCAGGTGGATCTCTGAGTCTGAGGCTGGCCTGGTATAAGTAGAGTTCGAGAACAGGCAGGGCTACGTAGAGAGACACCTGTCTCAGAAAAGAAAAGAAGGAAAGACAGAAAGTGAATATATGACTTTATCTATCAAAACAGAGAACTACCCAAATGATAGCCCTGAGTAAGTAAGTACCCCCTCTCCTGTGGACACTATTTTAAAAAGCAATGTCTGTAGCCTGGGACCATGAATACCCTTGTGGCCTTGCTTCTTTTGCCAATCTTTATGAGCCCTTTTGACAATCCTTTGGATAAGCCAAGAACTTGGAAACATCTGGTCCAGATCCCTACCACCAGTAACAGTTCGTGAGCCAGGGGTTGGAATGTTAGTTCAGCCTGATCCTACTTCACATTCCAGACCGAGACTGTCCTCTGGGCACTCAGCCCTCTGGGCATGTGCACAATTCTCCTCTGCCTAGCTAACTACGATGGTTTTCTCTTCTACAAAGACTTTATTAACAGTGCTCCAGCATGAGTATGCTCTCTCTGTGGTGCGCACCCCTGTGGTACCATTGCTTACCTTGGCCTGTACAGCAACAGGGTAACATCCACACTGGTGTAGGCCAGCTGTCCCTCCCTCCTCCTGTAGGAGCCTTTCAGGATATCAGTTGGATCTTTCCTGGCTTGTGTGTGCGGTTGTCTGAATGTTTGTGTCTCTCTGGTTAGAGCTCACCGGGCCATAAAGACTGCCCATGCAATTGAGCTAGTGCTCTATAGGACTGTGGGGGTGCACTTTTCTACTCTCACTATAAAGATAAGCAGGCCTATTTGCCCTCTATGAGCAAACCCCTTCACAAAACACCAACTTGCCAGCACTTGGATGACAACTTCAAACCTCTCGAACATAGAAAAATAAATTCCACCCATGTATGAATTACTCCATCGCTGACGTCTTGTTGGGGCAGCACAGACATTATCTCTCACTCCTCAGACTGTATGTGTCTAGATAAGTAACTGAACAGAGTTAGCTCTGTCCTGAAGCCACACTTGTACTTCAGATTAATCCAGAAGGGCAGTCACCCCTGACATTGCTCCTCAGGACAAGCAACCTAGGCTCAGACCCTTCTAGCCTATGCCAGAGCAGACCCACCTTTACAAGGCCATGTCAGAATGCAGGGGTGTGGGTGTTTTAAAAATTAGAGATGAGGCGGATCTGCCCGAGGCACCTGGGCATGGTGCCATCCACCGTGCAGCAGGATCATTCTTACCAGATGGTCTTCAAGCTGGTATTTCTTCCCAGTCACATGGCTGAGCTGATGCAATTGTGTTCCAGAGATTAGAAGGGAAAAGTTGCTGGCATTTGCCGGCACTCATATCTGCAAGAGTCCGTGTCTTGTTTCTGTTTATGTGGCAAAGGTTTTCATAACAATCAGCCATCTCTGGGAGAGTGCGCATGGCATGGCTTGTCTGACCAGCACAGCGGGAGACAGCACAGTCAGGCAGGGAGCAGTGAGTTCTGAAAGATAGCGCTGTACTCAGCACTCGGCTGGGACACTCAGATGACAGCCAGTGCCCTGGAAGAAAGAACAGAAATCGGGACCTGGCGAGAGTTTCCACAGACATCTCAAGGTCAAATGAATGGGTTTTCTTCCTTCTACCACAGTAAAGAAATATGACAGACATCCCCAGGGGACCAGCCAGTCAGGTGTGTGACCACCTCATTGTGCGCAGGATGAAAGCACAAACACGACCAGGACACTTGTATCCCTTGCTCTCACCGAATCCTGCTCGTATTTGCTAACTTAGGCAGGTGTCAGAAAGGTCACCATCAGGCAAAGGACTCCAAGCCCTCTCCTAGACCAGATCCCAGAAACCCAGAGTCCTGGGAGAGGCGGGGGTGACCAGAACTGTTTGCAAAGCAGAAAGTGAGCTGCTTCCAAAAGAAAGGGACCAAGAGAGATTTTTATTTTTCTTCATTAAAAAGAAAAAAAAAATTTTTTTTGAGACAAGGTATCAGTTGCCCAGGCTGTCCTTGGAGTTGGAATCCTCCTGCCTTGGCCTTTCAAGCAGCTAGGTTCACAGCCCTGACCCAAGCGTCAAAATTCTCAAATGAACTCTTCTCTCTCCGTCTTCACACACAGAGCAAGGTTTCTCCTTCACGGGCTGCCACCACAAGGCTGCCACTCAGAACTGCTGAGATTTCAAGGTCAGCATTCCTCTGCCCCGCCTTTATTTCTGACTGTTGATTAAAGCTTCCTCAGCAATTAAGTTCAGCTTAGGCCTTGAACATGGACCCTAAAGTCCACACTGAATGAAAACAAAGAAGTGAGAAGGGAGGACATGACTGCTACTAGGTCCGGTGGAGGAGAAAGTTTATTGTAGATAAAAGGGCCACAGGCAGAGGCATCCGGGAGAGTCCAGACTGCACATCTAGACTGAGCAGAGGAGAAGGGGAAGGGAGAAGAAAAGGGCAGGTAGCCAAAAATGGCTGGGTTTTACAGGGAAGGGCAGCCCA
>LOEQ01000332.1:267592-281145 GCA_001685075.1 Bramus lutescens | reverse complement strand
GGGAATTGAACTCAGGACCTTTGGAAGAGCAGGCAATGCTCTTAACCTCTGAATGATCTCTCCAGCCCTGGCTTCAGTCTTTTGAAACCTCAAAGCTCTCACACAAAGACACACCTCTCCTAACAACACAAGTAGTCAGACCTAAGGGTCAAATATTCAAGTACATGAGCCTATAGGATCATTCTCATTTAAACCACTCCAAACAAAATCTTGTTTAAATCACTCCAAACAAAACCCCTCACCTTCATTAGAACATTTCTCTAGGTCTTGTTTCTCAGGATCTGACCAGCCATTTGCTGTCCTTTGTTGCTTCCAAGCATGCTGAGCACACAAGACAGCCCCAAGGTCGGCAGAGTCCCATGTGATCTTTCTTGCCACCTAGGTACCAGAAGTGCTCTGTGTGTCTCGCCACCTCCCAAGGTAGTCACATCCTTTGTGTCCATTTATAAACTGATCGTAGCTAAGAGGAGTGTAGGACTCTTTCTTTGGCATCCCGGTCAGTAGCCACTGTACCATTACCATTTCTCTCGTCTCTTCAGCCCAGCTCAGCAAGCTTCTGGATACAGTTAGGTCATTAAGGGCAAAGAGCACAGTTTTGACCACTGACATTTCTACATCTACCATTCGGACTAGGACTTCAACTCAGTACTACTCAAATGATCCCAGGCCTTCTAATTCAGGAATTCTATTTCAAGAGTACTGTTTGTCTTGAGTTTTAGAATTTGGGATTACCTTGCCAGGTGGCGGTGGCAGTACGCGCCTTTCATCCCAACACTCAGAAGTCCAAGGCAGGCAGATCTTTCAGTCTGAGGTCGACCTCGTCTATAGAGCAAGTTCCAGAACAGTCAGGCCTGTTACATAGAGAAATCCTGTCTCAAAAAACAACAAGAGCAACAACAAGCCCTTGGAATTCCCCTTTCCTAGACTGTAATGCATTGTATGTGTACGTGTTGCTCATGTGCTTGTGCGTGCACACCAATGTTAGAGGTCAACCTTGGATGTCACTTTTCCGGTGCCATTCCCCTAGCTTTTGGAGACAAGGATCCTCATTGGCTTGGAACTTGCCAGTTGGGTTAGGTTGGCTGGTCAGTGAGCCCCAGGGTCTGCTTGTCGCTTGTCTCTGCCTACTCTGTGCCCGGATTACACTATGCCCAGTTTTGTGAGGGCTCTGGGATCAGACTCAGGTCCTTATGCATGTGCTGGCTGACTGTCCCTCCAGCTCTCTCTAGATTTTGAATGTATTTGACACTATGCAGAGACATGCAAAGACCTGAATAGCAGAAATGAGTAAGCTTACTCTGGTTCGGAAAACGGCATTCAACAGACAATAGACTTTCAAGAGCATAAGTCAGACTTACAGAAGTAGTTTAATGCGTTCATACCAACAGCTGAAGATGCACCAAGGAGGGGAGTCCCTTTTGACCTTGCCATCATGTCGAAAGATGGAGGTTAGCATCCAAGGGCATCTGGTTAAATCTCTCACACTTAGAATCTGAAAACAGCAGCCAACACAGAAGGTTAGCGGAGGTGGAAATGGACACCTTCTCATCCTCACCCCACTGTCGCCCAGATCTAGGGGATTCCACCCAGTACTGCTCAAGGACATCGATAACTTTAAGGAAATTTGTAGGAAACACTGAGGTATCCATGTTTTCATCCCCTTTGAATTGGACTTTCTGGAAGTTACAGGAGCAGAACCCCCGAGGTATTAAGCCTTCAGTTTTTATAAAGGTACCATTCCTCCTGTTTGTAGATCTTCTCTTATCCAACTATAGATTAGCTGAATATCACTCTCACAGAAAGCAGCATGCTGTTGGAATCTCTGCTGTTCAACTCGATCAAAAGTTTAAAAGAAATTTGCAAGAATCTATCTAGCTGATTCTTTCGCTATCCTGTGCTTATTCCTGACGGTCCCAGTGTTGTCTAGGACACCGATGCTTCATTGACCTTCAGTTGCCTTTGGTTTGCAGGATGCTCTTGTCCCTTTGCTTTATTCAGAGAAATGCTAGAGAAACTGCAGGCAGACCCCAGCTACTCCTCCGTTTACCAAGGGCTGATGTCCAGGGTCCTGCAGCTGCATGATGCCCTCACAGGACAGCGACACACAGGTGCTTGACAACCAAAATGATGTTTTCTCTCTCTTACGGGATTGAGTTGTGTTTTAATGGGTGTGGAACTTTAATTCCTCATGCTTCCTTTTTCACTTAGGCTCTCATCAGCTCGGGAGGATTATGGTGTGCTCGCCTAGCTTTAAGTCATTTAGGTTTTGTTTGTTTATTTGTTTTTAATTGCTGTTCTTGAGACAGGTTCTTACGCTGCCCAGTCTGGTTCCATACTCGCATTGTGTGTGACTCTGGCCTTGAAATATTTTTTAATTTATTATTTTATGTGTATGAGTGTTTTGCCTGCGTGTAGGTCTGTGCAGCCTATGTGTGTCTGGAGCCCGTGGAGTCCAGAAGAGGGCAAAGGGTCCCACGGAGCTGGAGTTACAGGTGGTTGTGAGGCACCATATGTGTACCAGGAATGGAACCAGGGTCCTCTGAAAGAACAGTCAGTGCTCTTAACTCTCTCTAGCTCTTGGCCTTGGACTCTGGTCTGCCTGTTGGCACCTTCCTAGTGCTGGGGTCACAGGAGTGCTCTCTAAGGTCAAGCCCAGTCTCAAACAATTTGTCTTTAAAATTTCTGTTTAACATAAGGTTAAACTTCTTGTAAATCACCTTGATTCCTTTATGGGATAAAGCACATAATTTCAAATAAAAAATACAAATGTTATGTTTTAGGGAGTCCTCGAATTAAGCTATAATCATTACAGAATGAATCAGCATTATCTTCCACACTGGTGGGTTGGAAGTGACGAGACCATGTTTATTCCGTTAAGTGCTTCCCTGTTTTCAGGAAAGGATGTCAACTGGGAGAGCTGTACACACCTCCACATGGGCTGTTCTTAGCCTTTAGGTTGGGGGGGACCCGAGGGTAGCTGGGAAGGACTGGTTCCCCTAAGGATCCATACTTTTCCTCCCCTCTATTATGGAAGAGGCAACATCTGGGCACCTCAAACTCACACTCCTGCCCCCCAAGCAGGAACCGCCACCCTTGGCTCTCCTTCTCCACGATCACCAGACTTTTGCACACACTAATTCCTTCTTCTCGGCACCAGGATGCTCTTAATCTTATTACAGATCAGATCATTTTGATAGCCGCCCCTCTAAAAGGAAATGAATTACCAAGTCTGGTGAGAGTAAAAGACAAACGGAATTAATCCTTCTCGAGAGATGCCATGCCTCAGTGGGATTCAAGCTCTGTATGACCGGGTAGCCTTTTTAAACAATGTGTGCTTACGGTTCCGTTGGTTTTTGCTGTTATTTTGTTTTTCACGAGATGGTGAATCGTTATTTTGTCAGGCTGGCCTCCAAATTTGGGTTCCTGCCTCAGCCTCCTGGGTACCTAGGTGCCGGAAGCAAAGACATGTATTTTGAGACCTGTATTTTGTTTATAGCCATCTTAAGTTCACAAGTTAAGATATTCACCTTTGCAGGGCAAGTTCCAGACCTAGGAAATTAACCTAGTGAGACCTGCAGGCCCCAGGCTTTAGAAGCAATTAGCACTTCCTTTGTTAGTTAACAGTCACAGACTTTTATTTCCTTATCAGCTAGGGATGTCTCCAGACCTAACACTGCAGTTAGAGCAATGACTTTCCAGCAGACCTGACACCTTGCCCTCCCCCATGCCTGTTTGCTATATAACAGCTCCCGAGGAATAATAAAGTGGCAGCTTGATCAGAAAGCCAGACTTGCTGTCATTTTTCATGTCTCTTGTCCTCTTCATTCCTCTTCCTCCTCCAGGTTTATCAGGGACTCCCATTTGTGTCCGGCTGGCTAGGACACCTAGGTACAGGCCTATATTATCCAGCAATGCCATGCTTGGTTTTGTTGTTGGTTCTGGTTTTCAAGATGGGATCTCTCTGTAACATCGTAGCCCAGGCTAGCCCTGATCTTGCAGCAGTCCTTGTACCCCAGCCTCCCGGACACTGGGATTATAGGCATGAGCCACATGTGGCTTTGCTTTGTCCTTAAAGAAGTGTGAATTTGAGATTTTTCTCTACTACTTTAATAAGCAAACGAACAAACAAAGGAAAACAGATGAACACAATCATCCAGGAGAATTTTAGTGTCTCCTCCTGGCTTCGTTGCCCTAAATATTGAATCTCATTCCTTTCCTCTGATTAATGAACAAATCAGAGTCCTATAGAAGCCCTTAACACAGCAAAGCTGTATTTGTAGATATATGGGATCTGGGGTAATGAGTAAATGAGTGGATGGAGAACAGGCTGGCGAACCTGGGACCCTCTGTATCTGGACTGCTGAGATTACAAGTATGCACCAACAAGCCCAGCTTCCCTTTTCCCTTAAATACACTCCAGGATTTCATCACAGTTCTGGTTTGCATGTTCCTAATGTAAAAATCTTTGAAGAAATGTCTTTGAAATCCTTTGTGTATATTAGAGTTGTCTCTGCTGTTGTGGAATTACAGTTCTCTCTATACTCCGAATATTAACCTCTCATCAGATGTGGGATTTGAAAATGTTTTCTACCTATTTTTTTTTTTTGCTTTTCATTTTCTTTATGGTGTCCTCTGATACTCAGATGTTTGGATTTGGTGTCCCCACAGGCTGGCATGTTTGAGCAATTCTTCCCCAGATAGTGGCATTATTTTGGAAGATTGTGGATCCTTAGAAGGTAGGCATGCATGCCTTTAATCCCAGCATTCAGGAGGCAGAGGCAGGCAGATCTCTATGAATCTGAGGCCAGCCTGGTATACAGAGTGAGTTCTAGGACAACCAGGGCAATACAGAGAAACCCTATCTCAAAAAAACAAAAGAAGGTAGGGTTTGGTGGGCAGAATCAGATCACTAGGGAAGGAACTTTGAAGGTTACATCTGACTCCGACTTTGAACTTCACTCTGCTTACTGGTCCTCTGGGATGTGAACTGAACAGCCTCCCCTGCACACTCCTGCAGCCCGGAACTGAGCCGTTCTGCCATGTCTTCCCACCCACGATGAACTGAAACTCTGAACAGGAAACCAAAGCCATCCTTTCTTCCAATAGATTGCTTGGTTCAGGTATTAGATACAACACAGTAGCCAACACACAAATCAGTTTGCATGGAGTCCAACTTACCTATTCCCCTTCTGTTGCCCTTGCTTTTGTTAAGATATTATTGTCAGCCGGGCAGTGGTGGCACATGCCTTTAATCCCAGCACTCAGGAGGCAGAGGCAGGAGGATCTCTGTAAGTTCGAGGCCAGCCTGGCCTACAGGAGCTAGTTCCAGGACAGGCACCAAAGCTACAGAGAAATTCTGTCTCGATAAATAAATAAAAATAAATTAAAATAAAAAAGATACTATTGTCAAACCTAAGGTCATACAAATTTTTCTTATGCTTCATATCAAGAGGTTTATAGTATTGGTTCTTAGGTCTTCAGTCCATTTGGAGTACATGATGCCAGGTGTCCAGCTTCAATTTTTTTTTTTTTTTGGTTTTTCAAGACAGGGTTTTAGCCTCATTCATTCTTTTGCATGTAGATCAGCTTTCCCAGTGCCATTTGTTGACCTGGTAGTTGTTTCCTTATTGGATAGTCTTGGCACTGTTAGAATTCATCAGATGTGTGGATGTTTACTTCTGGTTGTCTGTGCCTCTCTGTATGTATGTCGGGCCCACAGTTTCAATTACTGTACCTTTAAAATTTTAGACTTAAGAATGAGAGTCAACTTTGCTCATTTTCCATTTTTTTTGGTTACTTTTATGCAGCTGGACTTGAGAGTGTGGTGAACACACACAAAATGGGGACACTCCAAAGTCATGCTCTCTTGAACTTTGCATTTATTCACCTTGTGTTTTATCTGTCTGTATATCTCTGTAAATGTGCCCACAGCATCTGGGAAGACTAAATGAGGGCATAGGGTACAGTTGTGAGTCGCCGTGTGGGTGCTGGGAATCGAACTCAGGCCCTCCGACAGAGTAACCAGTGATCATAACCACTGAACTGTCTCTCCAGCCCTGAGCTCTGCCTTTTGAAGGAGCCAATGACTGTTCTCAGAGTGGGTCACACTGTACTGGACATGTAAGGCACCTGTAACTCAGTCACACGGTGGACAAATGGACGTGACATAAGGAACCTGGGAAAACCCACTGGAGTTTTATAAAGGGAGCTGCACGAAAAGCGAACACTAGAGTCCTAGCTAGCCATGGCAGAGCTTGCCGGTCAGCCGAGCACTTAGGGAGCTAAGGTAGGAGGATTGAAAAAATCCCAAACCGGAAAATGAGGACAAGCCCCAGTTCTGCACTAAAAAGCAACAGGCTTGGAGCCAGAGAGGGGCCCATCCGGTAAAGACACCTCTGAGTTTAGGATCCCCGTAGCCCATAAAAAGCAGGCCCAGCAGCACACATCTGCAACCCCAGCTCTGAGGAGGTGATGGTGTGGGGGATCCCTGGAGCTTACTGGCTAGCTCTTGTTCCAGGTTCAATGAGAGACCATCTCAACAAATAAAATGGAGAGGGACAGAGGGTGACATCCAACAGCCCCTTCCACCTCCACGTGCACAGTCACGTGTGTACATGTACACACACCCAAGTGTGCACAGATGAACAGGTGCATACACACATACATGAGTGTGCAAGTACACACACACACACATACACAGCAGTGTTATTTCTCCGAAGCTCTTCTCTCGTTCTTTTATTTTCATTGATTAGTCCGTGGGGTTACATTACCTGCCCTGTTAGTCTCTCAGAGATACTCTGAGGCCCGACTGACAGAAGCATGTGACAGTCCTTGCAATACTGAGAAGTTTGCTAACTCAGAAGCTGTTACCGTTCACGTGACTATTGATCTTCCATCTCTCCAGAGTCATGAAGCATTCTTGGTCAGGCCCTTGACAACCATTAAGTAGGATTTTCTGGTCATGAAAGTCTATAGATCCTCCAAGGTTCATTACTAAGAGTTTCAGCTGACAGCTTCTTACCCGATCAGCTCAGGGGACAACTAAGGAGCCACACTGTCACACAGCCAAGGAAAGACCCTGGAGAAGCTGGGAAGCCGGAGGGAGCGGGAACTCCCAAGCATCTGCGGGAAGCTCCCTTTCCCTTCCTGAATGTGTGAGGAAGAGTTCAGGTTGCATCACCAGGCTGCCCTGTGCTGACTGGGGAACAGGTCTTAAAAAGACACAATCAGTCCAAACAGCCAACACTGGCCCATTGACTGTTGGCCTCAGAGTCATTGCCAGGGCTCCTGACAAGTCACTCTGGGCTCCTTGATAGGACCCACGCCACCCACAGAAGTACAGAGAAATCCCTTCATCTCTGCATGTTAATTAAGGAGGACAGATGGCCCTGTGATTATTCAGCCATATGTAGGTCAAGACTAAATGAATTAATAAGCAACTTAATTCTTAGCCGCCTCCATGAGCTTAGGGGGGATCTCTGAACAAATAATTGCTGTCGTAGCCTGGGAAACTGGCATGGTGGGGAGAGGAAATAATCTCCCTCTAGCACACCAAGTCCCCTGACCCAGGAAGGGACATCTTCCTCTCTCTACCCCATGTTGCCTGTTACATAACATTTGGGCTACTAAAGGGAGCCATCAGTTACACGTTTTAGGCATCCACTAACTGTATAACTGCAGCTAGTAGGGGGGTCTCCATCTCCCTCTCTCCCCTTCCTCAGGGTTTCTTTACTGTCTCTATATTAAGCTTCCTGTAACTGGTCACTTTAGGGCTAAAAACAACAGAAGTCAAGTCCCAGAGTCATCTAAAAACAAACAAACAAACAAGCAAAAAAACCAAACACCAGCAAAACAAAATAAAGACTACCAAAAGGCAGCGCCAAGGAAGGTGAGACAAATCCTACCAATGGTCAGGGAAACAGGAAATTGTCACGACTGGGACTGCTGAAGGCAGAAACGAGCCGGGACTCCAAGGTTCTTTTAGAACAGGGGCCAGAATTAACTCTAGTTTTGTTTGGATTTTAGGCAGGTCCTGGGAGATAGCAAGGCTGGCTCACGACTTTGAAGGCAGAAGGCAGAAGGTTGTGCCAGACACACGAGGGGCAGGAGTGGAACTCCTGCTATCACTGCTACCCCCCCTCCCGCCACTTGATTCTGTCCTGTCCACATCTGCTGTTTTGTCACCCCATGCTGCTTAAAATACTTCACACATTCACCGCCAACAGCTTAAGAATTTCTGCAAACGATGGTGGTGCGTGTGGCAGATGGATTTCAGGTGTCCGCCTCCTTCCTGTCTTTCCCGCATGCTTCCTGGAAAGAGCTGTGCCCAGAGACAGCATTTCGGGCCCTTATTGCAGTTAAATGGTCAGCTATGGGAGATGCCAAAGTTTCGCCTGGACCATAACTTCCCTGATACTCCTTCCTCAAAATACCCTTGTTGTGACTCCCTGAGCTAGGACTGCATCGGCTCAATATGAGTTAAGTCATTAATAGTTCAAACACAGTCACAATGGAAAAACAAAAATTTCAGGAACAGCCGTTAAAATTGTTGTTTCTGGGAAACTGATACTTGAAAGTGGAGATGCTGCCGCTGCCACAGAGCACAGCAAGGCTGCATCTTCTGTGCTCTGTAAACTCTGAGAAGACTTAAGAAAACTGTACCTATTGAACCAGGTGTGGGGGGATGCATGCCTGGAAGCCCAGCACTCGGGAAGTAGAGGCAGGAGGGTCAGAAGTTCAGGGTCAGCTCAGCTACTCAGCAAGTAGCTGCTCAGCTATGTGCCACCCTACCTCAAAAAAAGAAAAGACAATTTTTACTATCAGCCAACAGCTTAGAACATATGCAAGTTCACCCAGGCTTCCTTAAAGTCTGTACTGTAACTCTGAACCTTCACAAAATTGACACTAAAAAGTACAATGAGAATAAAGCTGGCTGGGATGGTCATGACTGGGTGGTTCCTGCTCAGCCAGGGTATCTGCTAAAATTGGTTTCAACCTAAGTAGAGGAAAAGGCAGGTGCATGTTGACCTGTAGTAAAACCAATTTACAGAGGATAAAAGATAACACACGTGCTGGGAATCAGCTATTGTTAAAGTTGTTATAAAAGTTGCAAAAGTTATAGAGGAATTCCTAGGGCAAATTCTCAAGAGTGAACAAAATATGCAGCCAGGCAGTGGTGGCGCATGTCTTTAATCCCAGCACTTGGGAGGCAGAAACAGGCTGATCTCTATGAGTTTGAGACCATCCTGGTCTTCATGAGCTAGTTCCAGGGCAAACTCCAGAGCTACAGAGAAACCCTGTCCTTGTTAAAACCGTGGGAGTGGTGGTGTACACCTGAGTGTGTGTGAGTGTGAGAGCGGGGGTATGCCAAGGCATAAACTGGTTAAATTCAAGTGCAGTTTATACTATGTAGTGAGGCCCTGTCTCAAACAAACAAAACACCCACCCTTATTAAAATTGAGTTTGTAAACTCAGAACCACCTGGAAAATAAGAAAGCAATGGCACATTCTGGCTTAGATTTTACTGCAGTAATATGTGCTGTTAGCATTCTATTAGGAAGTCTTTTTTCACTGGACAAGAGAAAAGACAGAATCACTGGAAGCAAGCCGGGGATGTATCCAGAGGCAGAGTATTTGCCTAGAAAGAGTGGCCCTGGCTCAATCCTTGGCACCATATTGTTAAAAATTCACTAAAAAGTCAAAATGGCAAGCAGTAGAAAGCTATAGAAGGTTCATTTAAAGCAGAATCTTATTCTTTTTTTTTTCTTTCCTTTTTTGGTGTTTCAAGACAGGGTTTCTCTGTAGCTTTGGAGCCTGGCCTGGAACTAGCTCTTGTAGACCAGGCTGGCCTCGAACTCATTGAGAACTGCCTGCCTCTGCCTCCGGAGTGCTGGGATTAAAGGCGTGCACCACCACTACCAAGCCAGAATCTTTTTCTTATTACTGTGCATGTGCACAGATAACCACAGAAGCCAGAAGAAGGTGGTGAATACCCCAGGGCTGGAGGTTCCAGCACTCATGAGAAGCCTGATGTGGGCTCTGTTCACCTGGAGGATAGCTCCTACTCCACCACTGCAGCCTGAGTCAGCTCTTCTTAACCTTGGAACAGAAGTTCTTCATACCTTAAGATCAGAAAAATTGTATTTCTGAGTAGTCTGGGATCCTCAGTTGCCAATAACAATGGAATAAAAATGGTCATTTTTGGTTCATATTTTACCTTCTCTACTTCTGGAAAAATTGGGATTCTATTCTTTTCTAACCATTATATTCCCCAAGAGGACTTATCTAAATACCAGATAAGTATTTCTAAATACCAGAAAACACTAAACACACAAAAAAATAAAATCTTACCCATGAGCACCCAGTCTTGACTTTTGACTTCCAGCTGCGACACAACTTCAAAGCCCCAGCCCCAGGCTGGCCATTCGCCTGGCTAGGTTCCTCACGTTCCAAGCAGGACCTACTTACCAATGATTTAATTACATGGTTTATGCTGGCCAGACATTTAAACGCATTGATCTGATAATCTTCTCCCTCTGTTTCCATTCCAAGAGAGTTAATCATAAACTCTCAAGTGGAAGGACACAATACCAAAGCAAAAATTTTATCTGTTTTCTCTATCAATAACGAAATAACTCAGAATAATTTGCTAATAACAGGGAAATGTATTAATATTAGGAATTCAAGTCATGGATAATTCTGTATCACCACAAGATGGAGTAAGAGTTCAACACATACACACCCACACGCACCACACACCACACTCCTGTAAGTGCTGACTTACTCTACTCTGCCATCTACTGGCTATACAATTGGGCATTATTCTATTGGATCTGTCTCCCAAGCAAGAATAGACACAAGGAATTAGTTGAGAGAAAAGACTGAGCACATAAAGGAACGTGGTAACATCACAGCATAACAGTAAGATGCTAAGAAAATGTCAGGCTGGAGTTTCAGCTGTCAAAACAAGCTCAGAAAAATCAAAATAGAATCTACACCAGACATGATCCCAGTACTCTGAGGAGGAAGGTCAGGATTTCAAGGTCATCTTTAGCTACACAACTTGCTGGGATGACAGGCAGGGGCCTCATGCTTGTCCCAGGGAAGGAAAAGGATAGGCTCTCAAGCGACTTGAATTATGGATCTGATCACTTAGATTTATAGCCAGTTTATAGTATTTTCTTTTCATCAAGCGCCAATGCCTTTAAATTGAGGGGACATAATTTTAACTTTTATCAAAACTGCACTCCTTGGTAAGTAAGATGTCAGATAAATTAATCAAGGAAGATAATCATTCCCTTAAGACAAAAAAAAAGGACATGATCAAGCAATCTAGAAATAACAGAATCCATAGGCAATGCAACTTGTCACTCAGATTCTGCAAGGTGTCCGCTGACCTCCGCATGTTACTGTGGCATGTTTCCCCCCAAATCATAAAATGTCTTAATCAACAATCCTTTTTTCCCTAGTTTAATGAGGAGAAAAATGTGTTGGTGATGCTTACAAACACAGAAGGAATAACACCAATTTTGGTTTTTGCTTTTTTAAAAAGGTGTTTTATTTTCTTTTCTGAGTGTTTCTCAATTTCTCAAAGTACATGTATACACAAAATAATATCATAAAATACACATTACAAACTGACCACACTTTTACAGATAATACATCATTTCCTGAACAAACTTACTGGCTTAGAACTGCCCCCTGAAGAACAGAACAGCACCCTCTTAAGTCTACGCAAGCACAGCTTGGTTTGTGCCCTCCCTACAGCACGGGTGAGTAAAAAAAACTCTGAATGCTCACAGTTGCTTTCTAAGGTTGAAACTTCAAAACTGCCTTTGCAGTAAACACAAATCCATGTTATTATTTCTGCATGACAACCTAATGAGAAGGCATTTATGAATCAACACTCCTGTCCTTTCTTTTTCATTTTTCTCCTACCCTTCTCTTTCTTCCCTTTTTTTCTGTTAGGGGTGCAGTCCAGGCCTCACAGAGCTGGCAAGCATTTGATCCCAGCTATATCACCACCTCTGCGTACCATAGATTTCTTTTCCCCAGTGGTGAGGAGGGCCGTGTAAATACTTGGTAAGAGCCGCTAAGTCACAGCCCCAGAAGTATGTTAATATGTAACTTATGAGAACAAGATAAGATATTCAGTCTGCTGAAAAAGAAAATAATAAATGTAGTGCAGGGCTGGAGAGATGGCTCAGTGGTTAAGAGCATTACTTGCTCTTCCAAAGGTCCTGAGTTCAATTCCCGGCAACCATATGGTGGTTTACAACCATCTGTAATGAGGTCTGGTGCCCTCTTCTGGCCTGCAGGCATACACACAGACAGAATATTATATACATAATAAATAAATAAATGACATTAAAAAAAGAAAATAATAAATGTAGTGCATTGAAACCAGCTGCCTGTGCAATACAGTCCTCATGAATCATACTGTGCTCAGCACAAACCTGAGAACTTCTCAGCTGGAACGTCATTAATAAAACAGGATGACAACTGACGCTAGTAGAACTTGAATACTACAGCTTTGTAAATATAGCATAAAGAAAATTTAAGTCAATTCAAATATTTCAAAATAATTTATTTTTTAAATTCCACAAAATAAAACTATTATTTACATCTGTTGCAATAGCACTAAGAATTAGAAATAAATTTGTTTCAACTCTTGAAAACAATCATGAGCATAAGACAAAATTAAAAAAAAAAAAGAAAAAACTAAATGTTTCGCTTAGGTGAATGAACATGTGACTGCTGACATGCCCACTGGCAGATATAAACAGCAAACACCTTCAAAACAAACTAATTTATTTACACAGGCATTCCAACAGAGCCCAGTTGTTTTCAGTTATATGTGCAAGATTTTGTAGAATCACAAAAGTCAAACTGTCTGAATTTACATACCCAACTTAAGCCAATTCAGAAAGTTCCACATCAACACAGCACTGCGAAATCAGCCACATCCTAAAGCCCACAGGCCTCACGACAATCACAGTCAGCTGTGTGTTGTTTTGTTAAAAAAGAAACAAAAAATCCTTCAAACTATGTATATACAGAAAAATATGTATCTTTCATATCCATTTCTGAACTTAAAACCGATATACAAAACCCTTCCTTGCTTTTGATACGTTCAGATCTGGACTGACAGTGACGATTTGACCCTAGAGTTCCATAGAAGAGACGGATACAGAGCACTAGATCTTCTGCAAGAAGGAGGAGCTGGACTATCAGCTGGTCCTTGTGCGTGCCTGTAAATGTACTAAAGGAATTTTGTAAACAATGGACTTCGAGAAGACGGGAGGCCAAGGTGCAGGACTACAGGATCTCCTAAGGTCAATCAGACCTTGTTTGTGGAATTCATCTTGCCAGAAAAACAGACAACCATTTTTATTCCTTTTTGTTTTCTGATTATCTCAATTAAACAGCAGGAGATGCTTCTGCTGATTTCAAGGACACGCGGCTTTTGTGTGAGGTCTACTTCCTCCACGGAGGCCGAGGTAGCGCTGTCGCGGTGAGTTGTCCCTGGGAGCCACAGGTTTCTCCGGCAGGTC
>LOEQ01000332.1:245588-260494 GCA_001685075.1 Bramus lutescens | reverse complement strand
CTACTATGTGCTGCAGTGATTTCATGACTATAGTCTTCTCTACTATGTGCTGCAGTGATTTCATGACTATAGTCTTCCCTACTATGTTCCTGCAGTGATTTCATGACTATAGTCTTCCCTACTATGTGCCTGCAGTGAGAAAGAAAAAGTAGCTTCACTTTTGGATGAATTAGCTTTATGACATCACAGCCTGAGGGCTCGTCTTTTCTGTGTGACAAAAGCATGGCAGCGTCAGCTTTGTGCGGTGGAAACGTTCTAAAAACCTGCATCAGCTGCACACTTAAAAGCAGGATGGAGCTGGAGAGATGGCTAGGCAGTCAAGCACACAATCTACCACCCCCACACCTCGGGTCTGTGAAACCAGGCAAATCCTGGGTGCTCGCTGACCAGAATGTGGCCGAAATGGAGAGCTCCAGGTTCGGTGAAAGCCATCTCAAGAGAGGAAAGGTGGGGAGTAGTGGGGAAGACAAGATTCATCTCTGTCCTCTACACTTGCATGCTTGGGGACGCATAGCTATACACATGCATAGCTGAGCAGGAAATTTTCGGGTTTTTTTCTGTATTTGTTTACCACAATTTAAGGGTATGTGACAGAAACACAATGCTACGTGGTCTGTTAAAGAACAGATGTCTTGTGCTAAAGCGCTCACTTGATGAAGCTGGGAGTTAAAACAGTGGTTTTCCCATGGAGTACTGGGTTTTTTTTAAAAAACATATTTATTCATGTGTGTGCACTTCCATGTGCTTGCCTCGGTGCACAGGTGGAGGCCAGAGGACAATTCGCACAAGTCTCTTCACTATGTGGGGCTTGGGATAGACTCAGATCACCAGGGCTAGTGGCAAGTGCCTTCATCTGCTGAGCTATCTCACCTGCCACAACACTGTCTGGATTAGAGTGACCAGTGATTCCATTCTCCAGGCTTCATTATTTGTGAGATGTTGCCTTGATTGGATCTTTAACATCAAGAAAAATTACTGAGTATTTTCAATGTTAAACTTGAGTTTTCAAGCAAATTGAGATTTTACAAATTTCATATTTGTTAGAAGCTAATATCTAAAATATTTTGCCATGTGGGCGGTGGTGGCACACACCTTTATTCCCAGCACTGGAGAGGCAGAAGTGGGCAGATCTCTGTGAGTCCAAGGCCAGACTGGTCTATATGTGAGTTCCAATATAGCCAGAGCTATTTCACAGAGAAACTCTATGTCAAAAACAAACAAACAAACAAACAAAAAACAAAACAACAAAGATTTTCCCCACAGATACCTAAAGACCTTTCTAATAAAATAATGATCTTTCTGTGCTTATGTTAAAATATGTGCAGTGTAAATTACCATGTTAAGCATTATGCATAAGCTCACACTTCATTGGCATTGCATATTCAATGGTACGCAGTCACCACCATCACTACCCCCAGACTCTCAGCATGTCCAACACGGCACCTACTAACCAGGAACCCACAAGGTGACCTCCATTCTGCTCCAGCTCTGGATCTGACTGTCTTACCTACTTTATGCTAGTATGAGGACACAGTGCATCCCTGTGTCCAGACCATCTCACTGTTTTCAAAGTCCATCCTTCTGCAAGGATCGAATTTCAAGGTCCAGGGGTGTGGACCAGTGGCGGAGAGCTTGTCTAGCACATCCAAGTCGCTGGGTTTGATCCAAGCAATATAAAGACACCCTGTTATGGTTTAGATAAACTGGAGCAGGGTCCCAAGGGGTGGCAGTGGGCCAGGGGGCAGCGGGCCACGAGGGGCAGCCGGGTCCCACCACCCGAGGCGTCTGTGTGAGAGACCTTGGCAGGTTGGCAGGGCAGCAGGTCCCACGAAAAGCCGTGGAGGGTGAGAGACAGAGTAGGCACACCATGCAGAATGAGTTTGGATATAGTTTATTCAGTGAAAGGGAAGAAGGAGGGAGGGAGGGANGAGGAGGGGGGAGGGGGAGGGGGAAGGAGAAGGAGAAGAGAAGAGGCCCCAGTCACCTTTCCAAAGAGATGGGGCAGAGAGAGAGCTTGCAAGTTGGAAGTAGGAAGGAAGATCTGCTTGCCTTGGAAGGGGGAGTGGGCAGGGCTTGTCTCTTAAAGGGACAGACAGACCATTACACATGGCATTGTTTTATAGATAAATAACATCTATATTCTACTCTTTTGACATGACATTGCGCTTATTTAGTCATGTTGATGGACATTTGAGTTCCTAACTTTTGGCAGTGGATATTGCTGCTATCAACATGGGCCTACAAATGTTTTTATGACTTCTATTCAGGGCTGAGCAAAAAGCTCGTTGGCAAGGCATTTGCTTAGAAGCATGAGAGCCTGAATTCAATACCCAGAACCCACATTTTCTAAAGAAAAATCAGAGCTAAATGGTGGTGGCACATGCCTGTTTGGTTAAAAGCGTAACCTCAGCCCCTAACATCCTTATCCAAAAAAGTCTGAAATATTTGGCTGGGTGCTTCATCCCAGCCCCCTTGAATTCATTTTGAAATACTTGATGGAAAGTTCTATTTCAAAGCTTCCTCTCCTGGGAGTTGCCTCAGTCCAAACTCCACCTCCGAGAAAGCCCACCAAACAGTGACCCCTCCCCAGGGAGGATCAAGACCACTCCCACAGGCTATTTAAATTGCCCCCCCCCCGAGAATGAGTGAACACGTGGTCTCCCCTTTTCCCTCTCCGGTGATCGTTCTGGTTCTCCCTACACCCCCCCCCGGGTTTTCCAGGGGGCCACCCTGGAGTGCTGGCATCCATCAAACCTGGGCATCTTCTAATTTGGTCTGATCTGGTTTAATTTGGATTATTGCGTTGGTGTAGAGGTTTGTCAGTCCAGAAAACTACTTAACAATGCCTTTAGTCCCAGCATTTGGGAGGCAGAGACAGGTGGATCTCTCTGAGTTATAGGCCAGCCTGGTCAAAAAAGCGAATTCCAAGACAGCCAGGGCTACACAGAGAAACCCTGCCTCACTCCCACCTGGCAAATCAAGTGGTAGCACATGCTTGTAATCCTAGTGTTGGGAGAAATGGGTGAAGGTATGTCTCTGGGGCTCACAAGGGAGCCAGCCCAGCATTCTAGGCAAGCTCAAGGATGTTGTAAAGAGGCCACTTGTTTGTTTCCTGACCACCCAGCCCCAATATAATCACAAAGAAACTGTATTAATTAAATCACTGCTTGGCCCATTAGCTCTAGCTTCTTATTGGCTAACTCTTACATATTAATTTAACCCATTTCTATTAATCTTTGTATTGCCACATGGCTGTGGGTTACCAGCTAAAGTTCTGGCATTTGTCTCCTGAGGGGCTACATGGCATCTTTCTGACTCCACTATTCTTTCTCCTAGCATTCAGTTTAGTTTTCCCCACCTACCTAAGTTCTGCCCTATCACGGGCTCAAGACAGTTTTCTTTATTCATTAATGGTAATCACAGCATACNTTACATATTAATTTAACCCATTTCTATTAATCTTTGTATTGCCACATGGCTGTGGGTTACCAGCTAAAGTTCTGGCATTTGTCTCCTGAGGGGCTACATGGCATCTTTCTGACTCCACTATTCTTTCTCCTAGCATTCAGTTTAGTTTTCCCCACCTACCTAAGTTCTGCCCTATCACGGGCTCAAGACAGTTTTCTTTATTCATTAATGGTAATCACAGCATACAGAGGGGACTCCCACATCACAAGGATAGTCAGAAACCCTGTCTTGAAAAGAGGTAGATGGTGCATAAGGAACAACTAAGGTCGTCCTGACCCCTACATGACTAGAACACACTTCTGAACATCTGCATGACACACAAACATGCATACATGTGTACCCAAATACATATGGGCATGTACATTGTCTTAGTTTCTATTGCTGAGATGAAACACCATGACTAAAAAGCAAGCTGGGGAGGAAAGGGTTTATATGTTTTATACTTCAGCATTGCTGTTCATCACTGAAAGAAGCCAGGACAGAAACTCAAACAGGGTAGGATCCTGGATGCAGAGGCCATGGAGGGGTGCTGCTTGCTGGCTTGCATCACATGGCTTGCTCAGCCTACCTTCTTATTGAATCCAGGACCAACAGCCCTGGGATGGATGGCACCGCCATGGGCTGGGCCTTCTCACAATGATCACTAAATGAGAAAGTGCCTTACAGCTGGATCTCACTGAGGCATTTCCTCAACTAAAGTTCCTTCCTCTGATGACTTTAGCTTGTGTCAAGTTGACCCACAAAAGTACAAATACACACACACAGAGAATACCTCTAGGAGTAGTTTGCCTAAATCATACAAGTCTACATCTTGACACTTCGAGAAAATGGTGAACTCTTCAATGGGAGCTTCAGCATTTTCTATTCCACTAGTGATACAAGAAGATTCCAACTTGTTTGCATCCTCACAAACATTTCCAGAAAGGTTTGATACTTCTATAATCATCTTGGGTTATAATAAGACAGAACAGACTGGGTTGGCTTAAAACAACAGAAATGTATTCCCTTAAATTCTAAAGGCTAGAAGCCCAAAAACAAGATGGCCAGCTGAAAAGGCGTTCTCGTCCTTTTCTGTCAACTTGGCACAAACTAGAGTAGACTGGGAAGAGAGAACCTCCATTGAAGAATTACCTCCATCAGGGCCTGTAGATAATTTTGTGGGGGCATTTCCTTCAGTAGTGATTAACGTCAGAGCCCCCTGTTCCCTGGGGAATTTGAAGGCAAGCCAGTAAGCAGTGATCCTTTTGGTCTCTGTTTCCTGACTTGAAACGCTGTCCTGATGTCACTAAGTGATGGACTATGACCTGAGAGTTGTAAGATGAAGTACATCCTCTGCCAAGTTGACCTTGGCCAATGTCTTATCACAGCAGAGGACAAACTAGGTCACTCCAAGAGGTGGCATACACCTGTAGCCTCAGGACGCAGGAGGTGGGGGGCAGACAGCTCACACGTTTAAGGCCAGCATGCTCCATACAGCATGTTCCCGATTGGACTGGGCTCGTCACGAGTCCACATCTCAGAACCAATGGCGGGCAGAGAACTCACTAGGGCAGCAATTGTCTAGCATGCTCAAGGCCCTGGGGCTTCATCCTCAGTACCCTTCCATTTCTCCAAACAGAGCTGATTTCTGGTGAGATTTCTCTTGACTTGCATGTGACCATCTTCTTGTTATGTCCTGTCTTCTGTTCAGATACAAAGAAAAACGCCTGTTGTGTCCACATCTTATAACCTCCTTATAAGGGCACGTGCATTTTAGAACAGGATTCTACCCTTTTGGCCTCATTTATTACCTCCTTAAATGCCCTATCACCAAACACACTCAGATGACAGGTTAGGGCTTCAATACACAGATTCTGGGGTACACAATTCTAGTCACTTGACCTAGTGGTATCATGTGCTGAGTTGTCACGTGTATACCTTCTCTAGAGAAGTGGCCATTTAAGTTTTCAACACATTCTAAAATCAACCTGTTTTTTACTTTAACAGTATATTTTCATTTCATTGTGTGTATCCACACATGTGCATGTGGGGGTGTGGGTGACTGGAGTCCAGAAGGGACTACTAGCTCCTCAGGAGCTAAGTTATAAGCAGTTGTGAACTGCTCATAGGGATGCTGGGAACTGAACTTGTGACGGCTGTGAAAGTGGTGCACAGTCAGCCACTGGCCACTTACCCAGAAATTGGCTTATTTTATTTTTAACTTTATTGTACTTGTTGCTGTTGAGTTAAAAGAAGTCTTTATGTGTTCCGGACATAAATTCTTCACCAGATACAACACTGTAATTTCTCCAGTCAAGTAGGTTGTTCTCTCTATCGATGGCTCCCCTGTCACACAGATGTTGATCATCTTGATGGGGTCCATTTCCTTTTTTTCTTTCATCATCTGGGCCTTTATTGTCACACTCAAGGAAATGAAGACAAATCTACTGCCATGAGATTTTCCATTCTTGAGTGACCAAGCATGTTACTTAATTTTATTTGTTAGCATTTCTGGGCTTCTCCTCTCTTTCATTGGTCTGTGTATCAGTTACTGACCACGGAAGGTTGTGTAGGATAAGCATTTATTTGGAGTTCTGAAGCTGGACTTAGAGCTGTGAGCCACGTGCTGTGAGTGCTGGGAATGGAGCTCTGGCCTTTGGCAAGGGCAGCGAGTGCTCTTTACTGCTGAGCGATCTCTTCATCAATGGAGAAACTTTCAGAGGTGGGGACGATCATTTTCACCTAATTACTATTGTTTAAAGTTAACTAACTTTTGTTTAAAGTCAGTTTTAGCTGGTCAGGGCTCACTGCAATCATACTCAATTTCATTTTTCTGTGAGGAAGAGATTGGAGCATTGATAAAGAACATGGCCAGTTTATAAATTCTTTGGGCACTACTAATGTAACTACTAATGAAACTGTAAACCAGCCCCAATTAAATGTTTTTCCTTATAAGAGTTGCTGTGGTCATGGTGTCTCGCCACAACAATAGAAACCCTAAGACACCTGCAGATTCCTTGCAATCACATTATCCATAAAAAGTTGTGCATCTTCCTTTCCAATTTGATGGGTTTTGTTTCTTTTTCCTGTCCTCTGGCTCTGGATGGAAGCTTCAGTACAGTCAAGGATTAGCAAGGATTCATTTCTGAGGTGGGAAGCTATGTGTGTCTCCCTACTGAGTACAGTGCTGTGATTTCTATTTTCAAAAATACCTTTTATCACATTGGAGACACTTCCTTTTGGTTCTAATTTTCTGAGTTTGTAATCATGAAAGGTCCTATCAATTGAAATGACCATGCTTTTTGTTCTTTAGTTCTAGTGATCTGATAGAGATTTATTTTCTTGTGTTACTGAGATGCCACTCTCTGGCCATCGCCAGTAATTCTAATCATATGCTACTTAATTTTATTTGCTAGTATTTTTTTATGACTTTTGTGTCTATGTCAAGAAGAAGCAATGGCTTGTAATTTTGTTTTCTTTAAATGCATGGTAGAATTCACTGATGTAGCCATTTGAAAGTTTCTGATTATCAACTCAATCTCTTATTACAGGTCAGCTGAGATTGTACTTCTTCCTAATTCAGTCAAAAGTATTGCTACAGTTTGGATGATGAGTGTTTCCAAAAGCTTCATCTCCAGTGTGGTGCTTTGGGGGAGGTAGTGGAACCTTTTAGAGGCTGAGTTAACTGGAGAGTCTTTGGTCATGATGGGACCCTGGCTTCCTCTTTTCTCCCTTTTGCTTCATGACCATGGGGAAATGGCTTTGCTCTGTCATGCATTCCTGCCATGATGTGCTTGTTGCCTGTGTCCAACAGGCTCACAGCATAGGTCCAGCACAGACTCATAGCAAGGCCCACTGCACAGGCCCACTACACAGGTCCACACACACACACACAAGGCTGTAGAACGTCCAAAACTGTGGGCTCAGATCAACGTTTTCTCTTCCATCATTATTCTTTGTGGATGCAGAGCTGTGCTCAGTGCTCTCTTCCAGTGTAACCTCTGAAAGATTAGCAGCAGTGTGGGCATTTCCTTCTTAGTGGGTATGAGTGGGAGCCAGGAGGACATCAAGTGTCCTGCTTTGTCCCTCTCTGCCTTATTCCCTAGAGACAAGGTCTCTCACTGAATCTGGAGCTAGGCTGGCTGCCAGCAAGCTCTGGTGTGACTGTCTCCCTCAGAGACATTGCTGGGGTTACAGTAGGGCAGCCACACCCAACTGTACATGTGGGTTCTGGGGATTCAAACGCGGGTCCTCATGTGTGTGCAGGGAGTGCTTTTGCCCATTAATCCATCTTCTAAGCCCCTTCTGTGCTAACCTTTATTTTGGACATTTCTATTTTTATCTTTTGTCAATTCTGTTGATCTCTTTAAAGAGTCAATGCTCAATTCTTGATTTTCTCTATGTTTTTATATTCTTTTTCTCTTTTTCTTTTCTTTTTTCTTCCTTCCTTTCTTTCCTTTTTTTTTTGTTTTGTTTTGTTTGGGTGTTGTTTTTTGAGACAGGGTTCTCTGTAGCTTTGGAGCCTGTCCTGGAACCAGCTGTTGTAGACCAGGCTGGCCTCGAACTCACAGAGATCCGCCTGTGTCTGTCTTCTGAATGCTGGGATTAAAGGCCTGCACCACCACTGCCCAGCTTTTGTTTTTATAGTCTGCTGCCATTCTTTACTCAAATTTGACTCTTAGGAACTCATTCACCTGGCGGCACATACCTTTAATCCCAGAACTCAAAGACAGAGGCAGGCAAATCTATGTGAATTCAAGGCCACCTGGTTTACAAAATGAGTTTCAGCACAGCCAGATCTACACAGAGAAACTTTGTTATGATTTCAGCCACAATAAGGCTGACACTTCTGGATTCTAGGGCCATGCATGTGCGGACAAGCCCTCAGGCAGAAGGGCCTAATGGCCCCAGGGATGTTAAAGCCCCCTCCACGGGACCCACATGCGGTGTGGTTGCATCATCCACGTATGACTCTGCTAAGTCCTTGCGCACATGCATGAGCCCCCGTCATCTGCATATGATGTAGTCACATCAACCCCCTGTGTGCATGTGCAAGGCAGCTTTTAAAAGCTGGACTTCCCCAGGCCTGTACACACCCCTCTAATAAGCTCCTAAGTGGGTTTGTTGTTCCATGTTTCCTTCTCACTTGCACCAGACACAAAAACCACATTCTACTGAAATTGCCCTTTCCCTACTGATTTCTAACCATGGTAAAACAAAGCAACCCACACCAAACCAAACCAAACAAAAACCCAACCCACTCATGGATTAAAGTCCTTCAAAAGCAGCATGCTGAACAACACACACACTATCTGTTAAGAGCAATGCATTTAAGGAGAGCCGTGTTAAAAGCACTCTAAATAGGTATTCAGAAATGTAAGCTTTAAGACCGAATTGAAGATGAAAACCCTAGCACTTGTTTGACAAAGTTAATCATTCTTGGGGCCTGTCAAACATCCAAGCAGAATTTAATGTGAAGAAAATGATCCGACAGTAATTCTGAAACTCTCTACTATAAACATGTAATAGGCTTTAATTTCTTATATTCATTGTGTGTCCAGGTGCACCCACACACATGATACTAGAGGACAGATAAAGGGGAACTGGCTTGCGTACTGGGGCCTAACCTTGGGTTGTCAGACTTCGCAGCAGGCACGTTTACCCGGGGGCCATCTCAGGGGCCCATGGGTAGGGTCTAAATAAATGGCACAGTAATACGGTGATGGCTTATAGTTTCACCTGTCGCCATAAATAATGGTCTTTGTTGTTGTTTTTTCGAGACAGGTTTTCTCTGGTTAATAGCTCTGGCTACCCTAGAACTGGCTTCATAGACCAGGCTGGCCTCAAACTCACAGAGATCTGCCTGCCTCTGCCTCCCGAGGGCTCGGATTAAAGGTGTGCACCACCACAGCCTGGCAAATAATGGTCTTTTTAAAGTTAAAACTAAAAAGAAGAAAATACATCCTGCTAATAGATTATCTGCTTATTCTCAAGAGGAAAACAAAATTCAAAATATCTGTTTCTATATTTTTTAATACAGTTTGAGTAGACCGTTTTACAATGCAGCGAGCAGGCGAGATGGTTGGCCTTCTACCAAGGCTGATGACCTGAGCTCTGCTGCACAGCACATACGGTCCAGGAGAGGACAGACAACCGCAAGCTGTCCTCTCACCTCCGTGAATATGCTGTGGGGGTGTGTACCCACACACATGCACAAACACAAAAATAACACATCTTAAAGGAAGGTTCACATCCCTATCGTCATGTAGAGTTCAATTTCCTTCTTGCTTACCCACCACCCCCCGAGATAACTAAGCTCTAAAACTTGGTAATACACACACACACACACACACACACACACATACGTATTATTTTCCCAATTGACTTTGTATATAGGACATTAATCTTTGTTTCATTTTCTAAGGCGAACATGTCTGTTTCTCCAGGGTTTATATAAACGGAAAGCAGGTCTTAGGACTTTCCCCAGGCTGACCACCTCACCACTGTCTACAGTGGCTCACCAGCTGACACCAGCAAGCAGCACAGCAGACTTTTGACAATCTCACCCCCAAGTCAAAACCAGCTTTTCTTCAGACAAGCACTTTCCCACCATAGGATCAGAATGTTATTTGCATTTCTTGGTAGGTATAGTGACCTTGAGGGTATTAGCACAGACCTAATGTCAGAATTCCCCTTCCATGAGCTTATCATTGGCTATCCTTTGGCTATTTTTCTATTGCACTATTTGCCTTGGTGATTTTTTCATGAAAATCTTATGGTAAGACAAGTGAGCAAAAAGATGAATTAAGTACCAGTGGCCAACATTCAGACTCTCTATCTCTGTGTTTCTTGTGATTCACGCCCGTTTCTTCTTTTAGCCTACAAATACTATCAAGCACTCACTATCTGCATATACTCTGCAAGTTTGTCAAGTCAAAACTGAATTTACCCACATGCCACTATTCCTAAGATTTCTCTCATGTTCACCAGTTGTTCTGAAGAGCCATGAGACCTGCCTCCACTCAGAACCCATCTTTCCTGATTTGCTCCATTTATTCCCATTCTCTGCTTCAATTATGGTTTCCCAAACAGCTGTCCTGCTTGCTTGATGCATATTATAGTTTTCCCTTCTCTCTGAAAGTCTTGTTCTTCATCTTGTGTACAGCCAGCTGGCTCTATTTCTTTCGGTGCCCAGCACAGATCTGGGTGTGTGGGACACTGCTCGGGCACCCCTTGCCAGCAGAGTAAATACTTTCTGTGTCCCTCTGCACTTTATCCAGATGTTGCCCTGTTACAGCTTGGATCTGGAATATCTCCCAGAAGTCCAGGTGTAAACAGTGCGGTACTCAGATGGACACTGTGGTGAAAACTACCACAGATGTAGAGCTTCCTGGAGTGTCAGGTCCCACAGAGGCGTGCCTCTTTCCCTCCCCTTTCTGGGTCTACCATGCCCCATGAGGTGGAAAGGCCCTTTGCTCCCAAGCTCCCACCACAGGTCCAAAGTCAACAGGGCCAAATGACATGGACTGAATTCTTGAAACTCTACACCAAAATGAAGTGCTCCTTCTTATAAGTTTCTCAAATATTTTGTCAGATCGTTAGAAATCTGAGCCACAGTTTCAGGTTAGCCCACTGATGTATATTCCTATCTGTCATCTCAGGAGACCCCTGGAAACAGACTCACTGAGCACCACTGAGCAGGAACGTTAAACCTAATTTATGCTGTTTTACTTCTGCCAAAATATCACACAATCTAGAAGATAAGAATGAGCATATACTAGAACAATGTCAAATCAAGCACCGAGGTGAAAGAAATACCAAACCTTTAGGATGGACAACATCCTGGAACAAATAAGCCCCCTAGGGCCGGATATGACCTCTGAGAGAGTCCCACCGATCAGTTGGGTCTGCCCGAGGAAGTAATGACTGAAGTAATGCACAACATAAGCCTTGGAAATCCTGAGCCTAGAACCCAATACCACTAAATTATTAGAAACATATATAAGAAGAGAATGAGAAGATATTTAAATGATGTCAAAGGACAGGGACAAACTTGAGGAATCCCACCAATCACTAGCAACATAACAACTAAGCAATGGCTGCAGCAGGTTCTAAGGAAGCAGGACTCAAGTTCCACAAGTCCACAACGAAATGTTAAGGCTCAGGTATACTCAAAGGTGGCTGGGATTCCAACTTAATGTTCTGAAAACTGACAAATTGAATCAGAACAAGGGTTTGTCACTTACTTTCCTACAAAAGTTTAGTTTTATTATCATTCTGCAGAAGTATTTCCAGGACAATGCGACTAGGAGAGTATGAGGTAGCAGAAACAAACAGATGGTGAAGGCTAGTCAAGATAAAGAAAGAGCGCCAAACCACCAACAATGATTGACATCAGGTCAGACTGGCACATGGAACCCCGTGGGCTATCTCCTCCATTTCATCTGTATCTGAATATTTCAAAGATCAAATGATAAAGGCCTTGTAACTACAGTTGTGTACGTTATGTAGGGGGTGTGAGGCTATGGAGCTCAGAGGACCACTTGGAGTCGGTTCTCTTTCCATCACACGAGACTGAACTCAGGTCATCAGGCTTGGCAGCAAGCACTGTTCACCCATTAGTCATCTCCACTGCCCAACGAAAGTAAAGTCTTTTTGTTTCATTTTTCAACTTGATTTTCTTTTTATATCAATTTTTCAAATTGATTCTAGGATTAATATCAATTGATATGCCAATAAGAATAGATATAGCAATTTTATGAAGACTAAAATCTGTTTTTTTATTTTAAATTTATGCAGCCCATTATTTATAATAATATAAAATTATCAATCGTTCATTTAAAATAAAATATTTATAGCAGGCATTAAAATACTGTTAAAATTTGCATTTATAAGAATTGGAGGGATGGCTCAGTGGTTAAAAGCACTGGCAACTTCTAGAGGACCCAGGTTCAATCCCTAGTACCCACATGGCAGTTTGCAACTACCTGTAGCTCCAGTCCCCGAAGATCTGTTACCCTGTTCTGGCCTCCATGGGCAACAAGCACATATGTGGTACACAGACTACATGCAGAACACACACACAGATAAAGAAATCATTTAAAATATGCATAAATAAAAGAGAATGAGCACATGCTAATGCTTCATCAAGTGCTAGCCTGGCAGAACAGATCAGCCGGAAGCGGGTTCTTAACACAGTGGCACTGTTGTACATGTAGGTGTTGCTGATGCACAACACAGCATTTACTGAAATTCACATGCCTTCAAGTAGATACATTTTTCTAAAGATTTATTTATTTATTTTAGGTATATGAATGCTCTATCTGCATGTAAAACTTTATGTCAGAAGAGGGCATTACATCCTACTCTAGATAGTTGTGAGCCACCATATGATTGCTGGGAATAGAACTCAGGACCTTTGGAAGAGCAGCCACTGAGCCACCTCTCCAGCCCAAAGCAATTGAATTTTAGTGATATGTAAATTATACTTCAAAGGAGCTATAAAAACAAATCAGGCCATGTGCTCTTCAGAACACCACATTACAAGCCATCTACCATCCATCCAGATTTTGCTAAAAGCTCATAAAGGAATATCTCATAAGCTAAATAGTGGCTAGCAAAGCGTGGTCCTAACCAGCACCCTGAGATGGGAATCTGTCAGTGATGTGAATCTGGATTTGGCCTATAACTCACTGGGCCAGGAACTTAATGTGGAGCCCCATTTTAACTAGTTTCCCAGTGAATAACCGAATGCTTGCTAAATCTAAGGACCGCTGAGCCTACTCTCCTAAAAGGTGAGAATTTCCAAAATTCACCCCCATCAAATCGGAGTACAGCTCAGTGTGACCCCTTCCCACACTCACTGTTTGTTGCCCACAGGAGCTGTCTTGTACAACAGCAACACCATATTCACGGGAGACAGAGACTTCAAAGGTTTTCTGTTTGTTAGTTTGTTTTTAAATCAATAAAGGTGTCACTAAAGCCAAGTTCAGCAAATGCCAGAGTGTAAATACTTTTGGCTTTCGGGTCACGAAACCTCTGTTAAGACAGCTCAGCTTTGCCTCTGTGTCATGAAGACTAGCCCTTAGTCCTAATAATGGAAGGTTATGACCAACTACCATAGGTCAAAATATGCTGACCACAAACTGAACTAGAATAGCCAGTCACACTGGGCTTGTTTTCTTTTTACATCCCAACAAAAGTCTCGTGTTTTCCACCACCACCCGCCCCCCTATCCCCATCCTCTCTTCCCTCATCCAGTCATCCACTGTTTCTCTTCAGACACAGGTGGGCTTCCCTTGGATACCAACCAGCCATGGTATATCAAGTTGCAATAAGAATAGGCGCCTCCCCTCCTATTAAGTCTGGATGAGGCAACTCAGTAGGAGGAAAGGGTCACAAAAACAAACAACAGAGTCAGAGAAAGGCCCTGCCTTCACTGTTATGCATCCCACAAGAGGACCAAGTTACACAATTGTAACATATATGCAGAGTGCCTAGGTCAGTCCCTTCCAGGCTGTCTGGTTGTCGGTTCAGTCTCTGTAAGCCCCTATGAGTGTCCAGGTTAGATGGTGCTGTGGGTTATCTTGTGCCCTTGACACCACTGGGTCCTACAACCCTTCCTCCACCTCTTCCGCAAGGTTACACAGCTTTGCCTAATGTTTGTCTGTGGGTCTCTGCATGTTTCCATCAGTGGCTGGGTGAAGCTTTTCTGATGACAGCTGGGATAGGCACCAATCTATGAGTATAGCAGAATATCATTAGGGATCATTTAATTGACTTTTTCCCATTAGTGTTTGGTTCTATCCTAGAGCAATGGAAACTCCCAGGAATCTATGAGGTGACTCTAGGTAAGACTACGAGCAATAGGGGTTATGGAGCCTGAACCAGCCTGTCCTGAAACCAGGCCAGACTTTCAGTGGAGGGTCTGGAACCCCAACCCATCCACAAACCCTTCAACCTACAACCTGTCCTGCCTACAAGATGTGCTGGGGTCGAGATGGAGCAGAAATTGGCAGAGCTGGAAACTCATACCCAGAGAGATAGCACACCATGAAGGTCAGGACCCAGAGACCTAGGATAGATTTTACTTAAATAACAACAAAAAGTTTGCCCGGTAGTGGTGCATGATTTTAATCTCAGCACTCAGGAGGCAGAGGCAGGAAGAGGTGAGTTTGAGGTGAGCTTGGTCTACAGAACTAGTTCTAGAACAGGCTCCAAAGCTACAGAGAGAGAAAGCCAAAAACCAAAAAAAAAGTTATGACTATACTGCATTTATTCAATAAAGTACAGGGTAGCATGAGGATCCAGTCAAACTTTTAGAATAGAAAACCACAACTGCTGAGATTAAAAATATCAAGTAGTGCCCTAAAGAAGAAAGGACTGGCTGGGCAGTGGTGGTGCATGCCTTTAATCCCAGCACTTGGGAGGCAGAGGCAGATGGATCTCTGTGAGTTTGA
>LOEQ01000332.1:215353-232946 GCA_001685075.1 Bramus lutescens | reverse complement strand
GTTCAGTGTGTTCAGATTAATATTGAGGTCTTTAATCCATTTGAACTTGAGTTTGGCGCATAGTGATAGATATGGATCTATTTTCATTCTTCTACATGTTGACATCCAGTTATGTCAGCACCATGTGCTGAAGATACTTTCCTTTTTTCATTGTGTAATTTTAGTTTCTTTGTCAAAAATCACATGTTCATAGGTGAGTAGATTAATATCCGGGTTTTCGTTTCGATTCCATTGGTCAACCTGTCTGTTTTTATGCCAATATCAAGCTGTTTTCATTACTGTAGTTCTGTAATAGAGCTTGATGTCAAAGATGGTGATGCCTCTGGAAGTTCCTTTATTGTACAGGATTGTTTTGGCAATCCTGGGTTTTTTGTTTTTCAATATGAAGTTGGTTATTGTTCTTTCAAGGTCTGTGAAAATTTGTGTTGGGATTTTTATGGGATTGCATTGAATCTATAGACTGCTTTTGGTAGGATTGCCATTTTTACCATGTTGATCCTACCTATCCAAGAGCATGGGGGATCTCTCCATTTTCTGGTATCTTCTTCAATTTCTTTCTTCAAAGACTTAAAGTTNTTTTGGTAGGATTGCCATTTTTACCATGTTGATCCTACCTATCCAAGAGCATGGGGGATCTCTCCATTTTCTGGTATCTTCTTCAATTTCTTTCTTCAAAGACTTAAAGTTCTTGTCAAATAGGTCTTTCAGTTCTTTGGTTAGTATTATCCCAAGATATTTTATGTTATTTGTGACTATTGTGAAATGTGATGTTTTTATGATTTCCCTCTCAGCTTCTTTATCATTTGTGTATAGGAGGGCTGATTTTTTGAGTTGATCATGTATCCTGACATATCACTGAAGGTATTTATTAGTTGTAGGAGTTCTCTGGTAGAGTTTTTGGGGTCACTTATGTATACTATCATATCATCTGCAAATAATGAAAGTTTGACTTCTTGCTTTCCGATTTGAATCCCCTTGATCTCCTTTTGTTGTCTTATTTTTATTGCTAAAACTTCAAGAACTATGTTGAAGAGATATGGAGACAACCTTGTCTTGTTCCTGATTTTAGTGGAATCGCTTTTAGTTTCTCTCCATTTAATTTGATGTTGGCTGTCAGCTTGCTGTATATTGCTTTTATTATATTTAATATGTTCCTTGCATCCCTGATCTCTCCAAGACCTTTATCATGAAGGGGTGTTGGATTTTGTCAAACACTTTTTCAGCATCTAATGAGATCATGTGGTTTATTTAAATACTGGGTTACAGTGACAGAATTTCATACATTGAACCATCCCTGCATCTCTGGGATGATGCCTACTTGGTCATGGTGGATTTTTTTTTTAATTTCTTGGATTCAGTTTGTCAGTATTTTATTTCTGCATCAATGTTCATGGGGAGATGGGTCTGTAATTCTCCTTAGTTGCATTTTTGTGTGGTTTGTGTATCAGTATAACTGTAGCCTTGTAAAAAGTTTGACAGGTTTCTTCTGTTTCTATTATGTGGAGCAAATTGAGGAGTATAGGTATTAGCTCTTCTTGGAAGCTCTGGTAGAATTCTACACTAAAACCATCCGGCCCTGGGCTTTTATTGGTTGGGAGGTTTTTGATGACAGCTTCTATTTCCTTGCATTTAATAGGTCTATTCAAATTTCTCACCTGGTCTTGATTTTAGTATATGGTATCTATCTAAAAATTTGTTCATTTCTTTTACATTTTCCAATTTTGTGGAGTATAGGTTTTTGTAGTAAGACCTAATGATTCTCTGAATTTCCTCAGTGTCATTTGTTATGTCCCCCTTTTCATTTTTGATATTGTAAATTTGGATGCTCTGCCTTTTGATGAACCAGCTCTTTGTTGCATTCTTTGTACTGTTTTGTTTCTATTTTGTTGATTTCAATTTTATTACTTCCTGTCTTCTCCTCCTCCTGGGGTAGTCTGCTTCTTTTTGTTCTAGAGCTTTCAGGTGTGCTGTTAAGTCACTAATATGAGCTTTCTCTGTTTTCTTTATGTGGGCACTTAATGCTATAAACTTTCCTCTTAGCACTGCTTTCATGGCATCCCATAGGTTTGGATATGTTGTGCCTTCATTTTCATTGAATTCAAGGAAGTCTTTAATTTCTTTATTTCTTCCTTATCCCAGGGGTGGATCAGTAGTTCACTGTTCAATTTCCATGAATTTGTAGGCTTTCTGAGAGTAGTATTGTTAAATTCTAACTTTAGTCCCTGGTGATCCAATAAGACACAGGGAGTTACTCCAATATTTTTGTATCTGTGGAAGTTTGCTTTGTTACCAAGTATGTGATCAATTTTAGAGGTTCCATGAGGTGCTGAGAAGGTATATTCATTTGTGTTTGGGTGGTATGTTCTATAAATGTCTGTTAAAGCCATTTGAATCATAACTTCTGTTAGTTTCTTTATTTCTCTGTTTAGTTTATGTCTGGCAGTCCTATCCAGTGGTGAGAGTGGGGTGTTGAAGTCTTCCACTATTAGTGTGTGGGGTTTGATGTGCGATTTAAGCTTTAGTAATGTTTCTTTTACAAATGTGGGTGCCCTTGTATGTAGGGCATAGGTGTTCAGAATTGAGACTTGATCTTGATAGATTTTTGCTGTGACGTATATGAAATGTCCTTCTTCATCTCTTTTGATTACTTTCAATTTGAAGTCTATTTTGTTAGACATTAGGATAGCTTCATCAGCTTGTTTCTTAGGTCCATTTGACTGGAAAATCTTTTCCCAACCCTTTACTCTCAGGTAATGTCTGTCTTTGAAGTTGAGGTGTGTTTCTTGTATGTAGCAGAAGAATGGATGATAAATGGAATGAGAACGAAATCAGAAACATCACCCTTCACAACAGCCACAAACAATATAAAATATCTTGAGGGTAACTAACCAAACAAACGAAAGACCTGCATGACAAGAACTTTATTGAAGAAATTGAAGAAGATATCAGAAAATGGGAAGGGGAAATAGACAAGATCTCCTAAGTAAATTGGGAGCATGGGGGGAGGGTGGGTGGGGGAAGAAGAGTAGGATCAGGAACATCGGGCAAGGAAAAGAGCTGTCTTGATAGAGGAGCCATTACGAGCTTAGCAAGAAACCTGAAACTAGGGAAATTCCCAGGAATCCATAGAGAATCTAAGCAATAGTGGAGAGGGGGCCTTAACTGCCCTTCCCCTGTAATCAGACTGATGACTGCCTTGTCATCATAGAACCTAACTTATATCCAATAAGTGATGGAAGCAGATGCAGAGATCCACAGCTAAACATTGGGCCCTAGAGTCCAGCTGGAGAGAGGGAGGAGCAACAATGAGCAAAGGGGTCAAGACCATGATGGGGAAACCCACAGAAACAGTTGACTGAGCAAGTGGAAGCTCACTGACTCTGGGTTGACTTCTGGGGAACTTGTATATGACCAACCTAGGCCCTCTGAATGTGGGTGACAGTTGTGTGGCTTGGGCAGTTTGTGGGACCACTAGCAGTGGAACCAGTTTTTATCCCTAGTGCATGAGCTGGCTTTTTGGAGTCCATTCCCTATGGGGGAATACCTTCCTTGGCTTAGCTACAGGGAGGAGGGCCTTGGTCCTGTCTCAAGTGATGTGCAGGCTTTGTTGAGAGAGTGGATGGGAGTGGGATGGGAAGGTAGGGGTAGTGGAGTAGAAGAAAGGGTACTGGAATTGCCATGTAAAATAAGATTGTTTTAAAAAGAAAAAATATTTATTATTATGTATTAATTTATTATGTGTGTGATGTGTTTAGGTGTGCATGGTAAACAACGGCCAGAAGATAATGTTATGGATTTGATTCTCTTCCCACCTTTGTGTGGGTTCTGGGGGTCTAACTCAGTTTGTCAGGCTGGTGTACAAGCACTTTATCCACTCAACCATCTTACCAGGAAGTCTTTTTACCTCAAAAATCTGCTCCTCTCTGTTCAGTTTCTTTAGCTGTGCAGAGGAGACATGATCTGGGAACATAGGCTGCCTGCAGAATTGGAGATCTCGACCAGCTATACTTCAGACAGGGCTGATATCCAGAATTTACAAAGACCTTCAGAAATTAAATACAGAGGTAATAAAACTACCAGCCAATAATCTGAGCTAACAAATTAAACAGGCAGTTTTCAAAAGAAGAAACATAAACAGCCAAACTTAGTAAGTGTTCAACATCTGTAGTCAGCAGGAACATGTAAATTAAGATTATTTTCGAGATACTGGAGTGGTTGTCATGAAACAAATAATCAAGAGGATGTGAGAAAAGAGCTGGGGGGAGTGAAAAATCAATAGATGTTATGGAAATGAGATTGGAGTGTCCTCAGAAAGTTAAGGCCGGAACTACCCTATTAAAGAGAACTGCCCAGCTCTCCCAACTCTGGGCACATACCCTGAGAATTGTACATCTGGCCATAGAGATATCCACATTTCCATGTTTAGTGGTGCTCTGTGTACAGAAAGAAATGGAACCAGCCTAGATGAGTGTCAACAGAGAAGAGGATGATGAAATCTGGCACATATGTAATTACAAAATCTGCTGGAATAGATGGAATCGGCAATGCACAGTATTATGTGAGGGGATCCAAACTCAGGGAAAAGTACATGTCTCCCTCCTCTGTGGCTTAACTTATGATATATACATGTACATCGTAAGAGACAGCTGTAGGAAAGGACAATATTTGGTGATGAGCTATGAAGTAGGATATAAAGCTAACTTTTTCCCAGCTTCAACTTTTTTCTTTGTGCCTGAAGAATGCATGTAACAGTCATAACTGAAATAGTTCACTGACATGTTCAGTTTGGGACTATGTTTTTGTTAGAGCGGCTAACTTAGCTATGTGCTATTCTCATTTGTGAGTTCACTAAAATGTGATGCTTTGGGAACTCATTCACTTCACCACAGCCCATCATGGCATGGCACTACACGTGGACTTAGAAGTGCAGACAGGAAGTGTGCTCCCTCTCTTTGCTAGTAGTCTGAGTTTCTGTGTGCTCGACAGAGCAAAGGACCGAGGTGGCTGTATTACTGTGAGCGTTCCCCAAATAAACAGTTGTTCTCCTTTATTCTGGGCTCTCATGGACAGCCTTAATCACGTCTACAGTGACTTAAGTCTCCTTTGGCTATCATCAGCAGCAGTGGCTTTCTCATGTTCAGTACAGTACACACTTATTTCCTCTTCTCACAATTCTTTCTTCCCTCCTTCCCATATTTTGAGTTTTATCTATGTGCAATTGTTCCTTTCATATTTTCTTTAAGGAAGATATGTCATAAAAATTTCCCCCAAATTTTGTTTGTCTGATGATATTGTTATTTTACAGTTCAGTTTACTTGTTTAGGAAGCTTTGTTATAGTTGATATGGTAAAATTTACCTATTTTTCTTTTTTCCTTTTAATTTTTTTATTATGCACACCAATCCAAATTCCCACTCCTTCCCCTCCTCCCATTCCCTCCACTTAACCCTCCACCCCATCCCCTGATCCACTCCTCAGAGAGGGTAAGGCATATTGCTTTGCGGTACTCTACCTAGGCTGAGCAAGGTATCCATCCAAAGAGAGTATTCCCAAAAAAAGCCAGAAAAAGCAGTAGGGATAAATCCTGGTGCCAATGACAGTGGCCTCTAGTCTGCCCCAGCTATGAAACTGTCAACCACATTCAGAGGGACTAGTTTGGTCCTATGCTTGTTCCTTCCCAGTTGGCTGGAGTTGGTGAGCACTCATTAGCTCAGGTAGACTGTTTCAGTGGGTGTTCCCATCATGGTCTTGACCTCTTTGCTCATATTCTCTCTCCAGTGCTCTGATGTGGGTGGGTCTCTGCCTCTGTTTCCATCAGTTGCTGGATGAAGGTTCTATGGTGATATTTAAGATATTCAGTCTGAGTACAGGGCTAGGCCAGTTCTGGCACCTTGAGGGAAAGGATAGTTGAGATGGAGGAGGGGCACAGATGACAGCAAGGAAAGAGATATCTTGATTGAGGGAGCCATTATGGGGCTAGAAAGAAACCTGGCTCCAGAGAAATTCCCAGGAGTCCATAAGGATGACCCTAGTTAAGACCCTAAAATTTATTTTATTTTAAGAATAAGACTGGAAGAGCCACTAGGAAGCCTGAACTCTTTCACTGTATACTTTCACGGCCCTTTTGTAGTTAACCCATCACTGGTCATTTGTGCCCCTTTGCTTGAATGCCATGCTGACAGAGATCTTTTCTGTTGCATGATGTTGAAGAACGTTGGAAGAAGACTGTAATTAACTGGCTCACATTCTTTTATCTTTAAATGGCTAAACGTGGAGATGAAGTTTATATGTTTAAATTTAATTTAAGCATAATCAAGGGATAACACTATATATGATGGCTGTACACTAAATATTAAGCCATTTATTCACCAGCATCTTTAAGAATTCTTAGAAATGCTTGTATTTTATTCTAGCCATGGTGACATGGCCTATGAGTCTGTGTGCACCGTGTGCATACAGGAGACCACCACATGGATGCTGGAACCAAACCTAGTTCTAAAAGAACAGTTTGTATTCTTAGCTGCTACCCCATTTCTCCAACCCTGCAGTCACTTCTTGTAGGTCAGGGTTGTGAAATAGATGCAATCTTTGGAAATAAATTACTAATTTTGGTAAAACCAGAGTACAAACTCATATAGGAACAAAACTAAGGAAAAATAAATTTTAAAGGAAAAGATGTGATATAAATACGGTAACTATTTCCACTCCTCATTCTCCCTTGGAGCAACAGTGATCTGCTGCCAATCAAATGGTCAGGTGCAGTTCTGGAGAAGCACATAAGTGGCTGCTGATTCTTTACTCTCAAGGATGAGGGAGTGGTTCTCTCTCATCTCTTAGAGCAATTATCATTCTGCTGCCTTCTCAGCTCTACCCTTACTATTGAATATGTGAGGCCTACATGATGGTATTGGCTTCAGGAAGGTGGGTGAAGGCACCATCGAGCTCATCAAACCTCTGGAGTTGACCCCTTTAGAAGCAGTCTTTTCCTCATCCTGGTTTGTAGGAAACAGCTCCTGATGGTTCCTGAAGCCTGCAAGATTTGCTAGAAGAGGCGTCTCTCGGGTTATTAAAGAATATGCTTTCAAGGGCTGGAGAATGGCTCAGAGGCTAAGAGCATTGACTGCTCTTCCAGAAGTCCTAAGTTTAACTCCCAGCAACCACATGGTGGTAAAAGCATTCCTCCTGGATTATTGTGTGACCTGGGCTTGTTAGCTAAAGAATGAAAAGGAGCTTGGCAAGTAAGCAGTTATGAAGACACTACAGGGTAACCCATATGCAGGAGATTGAGAAGCTTCAAGACCACAGATCCTGCCTTGGCCATTACAGCAGCCGCATGGAAAAAGCAGGACTGAAAGGAGGGAAAAACGGTGGAAAAACCAAAAAACAAAATCATGTTCTTGGGTTTTATACAAAACCTTGTCTAAAAGCAAGCACTATGTCAAGAACTTAGTAGTACATTAATTTATTTTCTAAGCTGAAAGGGGGAACTAGAACACAAGAGAGCAAGAGAATAAATGAGTGCGAAGAACCTATGGGGAAAATGCTTTGAGAAGATGCATGGCGGTGGGATGCACAGGAAGGACCAGCACCTAAAGCTGCAGGCCAGAAGTCCATGGGGTTTCCTAAGGCACCCAAACAAAACAAAAAGACAGGAAACAGGATGGGATAGATTTCTCTTTTCATGGTAAATACAACAAGTGAGATGCTTACAAAATGGTAAATACATGAGATCCTTACAAAATACAAGGCACAGCCAGGCGGTGGTGGCGCACACCTTTAATCCCAGCAGTTGGAAGGCATAGGCAGGCACATCTCTGTGAGTTCGAGGCCAGCCTGGCATACAAAGATTTCCAGGATAGGTTCCAAAGCTACACAGAGAAATCCTGTCTTGATAAACCAACCAACCAACCAACCAACCAACCAACCAACCAACCAAACAAACAAACAAACAGCCAAAACCCCACAAGGCACATACTTCAAAACTTAACACACTACTGGTTATATACTTGGAGAGTCCCACAGAGACACTGGGGACTTATTTGTATAAACTAAGTTAGTAAAGCAATAAGAGAAGCAAGGTAAGGATAGGATCCAGGAGGGCAACATTTAAAAGCAAGCAGTGGCTAGCAAGATGGCTCAGTGGGTAGAGATGCTTTGGTGCTGGTCTTACAACCCAAAGTTCAGTTTCCCTTATCCTTTAAGGGGAGAGGAAGACTCTGAGAGCACTCCTCTGATCTCCATACAGTAAAGTGGTACGCGCGCATGCACACACACACACACACACACACACACACTCCTAAACTGTTTAAACAGTAAGTAGAAATTATTCCTTTTAAATTGGCTACAGGTTGGTGATATGGTACAAGGGGTATACGTGCTTGCAACCAGGTCTGATGATTGCAGTTCTATATACCCAAGACCCACATGATGCAAGGAAAGAACTGACTCTCACAAGTGTGCACTGTGAGATGCATGTGTTATGTACACATACACAAAAAATAGATACATTAATCAGAACGGCGAAATGTTAACACTTTAAATTAAGTAAGCTTTATGACAAGCAGAAAACCGAAGAACACACACAAAGAAACAGGCAAGCACAGCCCCTTGTTGTACCTTTAAGTATACAGGTACTACACAGGAGTGTGCCAGTGTACACAGAACACACATTAAAAGGGCTCTAGCTTGACAAGAAGTGAGATATTTTGAACATCAGAATGAACAGAATGAGAGAATTCATTACGGAGTCATTCTGACAAGGGTGGAGATAGATTACAAATATTTTAAAATGGAATAGCAAGTTCGGTACAGAAGAATGCTGTCTAGTTAATTTGGAAGAAACAACAAAAGTGGCCATCTAAAGTAAGATGAGCCAGGCAGTGGTGGTGCACACCTTTAATCCCAGCACTCAGGAGGCAGAGACAGGCAGATCTCTGTGAGTTCGAGGCCAGCTTGTTCTACAAAGAGTAGAAATGTAATGTATGATTACTGGCTACAACCATTTTTTAAACTCTGAGATAATTTTGAAAATATGAGACTACATACTCACGTATCAATGTTAAATTTCCTACTTGATTGCTAACATTGTGTAGGAAAATGCACTGCCTTTGAGCAGATAAGGGCTAAGTGACAATGCCTATCACCAACTTTCAAATATTTCAGGGAAAAAGCACATATATGGTATATATTTGTAATATGCTGTGATGACAAAAGGAATATGAGAAGATATTAATTAAAAACTGAGCTGTTGGAGCTCAGTGAACAGTTCAGGTAATTTGTTATATTAGTGCAACCTTTTTGGAAGGCATAAAACAAATGTATTGTTAGTGTGGAAAGAGGGTGGTAAGATCAGTAGAATCTCTTATTCTGAAATTCATGGTGTAACAAACAGGAGAGAAACTGAATAAATCATGACTTTTTAAAAAGAACTTTCTGTGCTTTCAACTTTCTCTATTTTGAAATGTGAGCTAGAGCCTGGTAGGAGGCATACAGAGGCCAATAGAAAGGGACCAGGGACCAGCATGACCTTAGGAGAAGCCAACAGAAGGAAAGAGTAAGGCCATAAAGCTACAAGTGAGACCCTATATAGGTTATGATCTCAGAAAACATTTCCTTTGGCTTCTTCAGTCAAACTGTATATAATCACAGCTGTTTTCTCTCAGAATGAGGGCACAGGGTGTCAGCTGATTTCTGTTCTGAAAAGCCCAAACATTTCTCCAGTTTTCTTTCTTGCTCTTAATTATATTCCAAAGTGTATGTTTGGACAATCTTATCATCACTGGGACTTGGTGATAAAAGCTACTTGATATGGATACATGTCAAGACATTAATCTTAACATTCCATATCCAAAATCAGCATTGCTGGGATAAACTATACTGATCAAAAACAACTCTGGAGTTTATTTGGCTCATAGCACCCTGTTACAGTCCATCACTGTCAGGAAGTCACAGAGGCAGGTGCTTAGGGAGGTGGTCACATCACATCCATAGTCAAGAGAAATAAATACATCAGTGCTGCCTACTTACTTTGAGCAGCTCTTTCTCACTCTCACTGTCAGGGCCCACATGCCAAAGGAATGGTAACGCCCACAGGGTGTGAGCCTTTATTACATCAACTATCAATTAAGACATTCTTCCATGGGCCAACTTGGCCAGATAATTGCTCATTAAGGCTCACAAATTATTTGTACCAATTTTAATCCATTGTGCTTTTGATGTCAACTTAAGAAACCTTTTTCCATTCATGAGGCCCTAAGTCCCAATATGCAGGCATGCATGCATATTTGCATGCAGTATGAGCATGTGCGAGCCACACACACCTGTTTCCTTTAAGGTTCTTGCAGTTTTGTCCTTCCTTGGGACAAATCAAAGTGACAATAAGCACAGGCCTGCAAAACTCACTTCACTTTCAGCACCATGTTGAAAACTCCCCTGAAATTTGACTGTCACTTAGCAAGTTTGCCTCTATGGTGATGTGGACACTCTACTACTCCCCTGTGGCAACAACACATGTTCAAATTACGCTGCCCTACCTTTAGGATATGCTAGAATGTCTGCTCCTTATACATCCATGTCAAGTTTGTACACATGTCAGAATCATAAAAAAAGAAAATCAAACTTGAACTGATTTATACTCCCCTGTGGCAACAACACATGTTCAAATTATGCTGCCCTACCTTTAGGATAAGCTAGAATGTATGTTCCTTATATATCTATGTCAAGTTTGTACACGTGTCAGAATCATAAAAGAAAAAAAGAAAATCAAACTTGAACTGATTTTTAAATCAGTTTGATGAACATTCTTTTTAGTGCATTATCTATCAAAACATGAACTCTGGTACTTTCTGTCTATGAAGTATTATAATACACAATACTGTCTTTAAAGGTCTGGTACAAGTTTTTAAAAATTTACCCCCTTGTAGACAGAGAAAGCCCCTCAAACAAGCCCAGGTCCTCTAATACCTTTAATGGACTGTTACAAATGTAATTAAGACTAATAATAATTGGAGGATGAAGAGTTGACTCAGTTAAGACCCAGATGGATTCTCAGCATCCACATGGTATCACAGCCATCTCTAGTCCCAGTCTCAAGGTGTCTTAGTCACTCTTCTACTGCTGTGACAAAATACCATGACCAAAGCAACTTATAAAAGAAAGAGTTTAATTGGGTTTATGGTTTCAGAAGGTGAGAGTTCATGATGGTGAGCAAAACCATGGCAGCAGGAATAGCTGAGAGCTCATATCTGAATCTACAAACAGGAGGCACACTGGGAATGGCATGAGTCTTTTGAAAACTCAAAGTCTGCTGACAGTGACATGGCTCCTCCAACAAGTCCTTCTCCTAATCCTTCCCAAACACATCCACCAATAGTAAAACACATGAGACTATGGGGGGGCATTCTCATTCAAATCATCACAGGGAGTATGATGCCCTTTCTCACCTCGATGGGCCCAAGACAAGCACAGGGCGTATATATGTATATGTACATATGTATACACATACTATTATGTATTTATAATATATATTTATATAACATACATATAAATTCAAATATAAAAAACTTTTAAAAGAGATTACTAATAACCATACAATAACTATGAACTGGGGATATAGTTGACAAGGTACTTATTTATATACAGGCTCAACCCCCACCTCTGTATAGGGCAGGCATGGCAACACAAGCCTCTCCATCACTAAGGAAGTGAAGGTAGAATACGCAGCTACATGGTGTGTTCCAGAACACCCTTGAGGCACTGTTTCAAAAACAGCAGCGCAGCAAAACAAAACAAAACAAAACAAACAAACAAGCCTCAAAACAAAAAAAAAACCCAAAAAAACAAACCAAAAAAAACCACCCACCACATCAAAAAATACAAGCAGCTTATTGTGGATTGAGCAGAGTGTTTTCTTTCATATATAGACCTCAGATTGCACACACATGCATTACACCTGGTATGGAAGTAGACAGGATTATTTGGGACTAGGAACAGGACTAGTAATTGGAGACAGGAGAGTATGGGGATAGAATAAAGTTGAAGCCTATGATATGCTTGAACAAAAGTGTCATTTGAAACCCATCAACTTGTATAATGGATATATGCTAACTAACAATTTCTGAAATGTTAAAACTTCATAGGATGGATTTAGAGCTATACTAATTTGACTCACTTGAGTGTTGCATTGTCAGATTGCGGGTTACCACATTCCCGATTTGATTCACACCAACTACATTCCAGAAGTACTTATCAAAAGGACTGATTGCAAGGGCAGACGAGGCTCCTTTAGGCAATTTAGTTTAGTCTCACTCTCTAGTTGACTCTTTTAGCATATAAATCACTCCTTGGGTAAAAGTTCCCCCTACCAAATCTGTGACCTGACTATAATCAAGAGAACAAGCTCCAACAAGCTGTCCTCAGATCTCTACAAGCAGGCACATGTGTATGCATGTATGGCTGTGCACTCTCACATGTAGTTTATCAGTAAATTCATGAATAAAACAATGATGGAAGTAACTCTCAATTCAAGTTGCAAATTCCAACACCTTGTTGAGCCTTTAAGAAAGAGTAGATACCAGGCTAGTTCACTTGGACATAAATTTGCTTTGTTTCAGCCTTTCAATTTTTTGTAAGTGGTTATGGACATAAGAAACAGGTTCTTCATGATTTTCAAACTTAAACAACTAAGTTACTCTTAATAAATGCATCAAAAAATAAACTTGAAAGATATAACATATCCTTTCCAAGACACTATTTTATCCTTATATTACATTTTCGTTCCTATGTACAGACCTTTATATATAATTTCTGCATTTACTCCAGGAACTCTGGAAGAGGAACCAGTGTCCTTAAACACTAAGCCATCTCTTCAGCCCCATGTGTTTAAGTCTTGCACAATTACTACTCAATTGTGTTTGAAACATGTTAGAAAGTTATGCTAGTTTTCACCAATTTTCCTAAGGTTTCACATATTGCAGATTTTTTCTCTACTTCCTTGATAGCAATATTACCTCAGTCCTTGCCATGGTTACTTACTGCCTCTTCTCCATGGCTAAGGTTAGGCTATCTTCCTGTTGTCACATGGATTTTGGGAACATGCATCACCAAGTCCACAAACTTGATGCCAGTAAAGTAAAAAATATCAATACAGCACACTAAGGCACCAGCTCAGATATAACTGTAAGACATGGCTTTGTCTTCTACCTGAGAATCTCCAAGTGGCTGGAGTAGTCAGTCTATATCTTTCCTATCTTACAATCAAAATCAGCTAACATGAACAAGTTTTGTTTGAAGCCCTTGAGAATTGGATGCATTCTTTCATTCATTGATTTATTTTTCCAAACAAGACATTGCTCCAAAACCTACACTGGACTTGAATGCTCTCCCTGCCTTGGCTTCCTTAATGCTAGGATTACAGATGCATAGCACCCCATCTATCTGGGGGATAATTGAGTTAAGGATAGTGCTGGAGACTGGCTTGTCTTTATTTGCTGCATCTCTTAAATTCAGTGCAAATGTCCACTTAATCCTTCCCTGAGCATGTATTATTTCAAAATATTGTTTTCAAGCAGGACTAATCAATACCTTTCTTTTTGTTTCTAATCATCATTTTAATTCCCAATTAAAACTCGCTTTAAAGTCCACTATAGGTCAAGAAGCCATGGGTGGGACCTGACAGATGGCTCAGTGGTTAGCAGTGAAACCTGCTCCTACAAAGGATCCAAGTTTGATTCCCTGCACTCACCTTGGGCAACTCAAAACATAAACATAGCCATATACACACTCATACTTTGGAAAAAATAAAGTCTTAGGCACAAAACTGTTTCAATATTATTTTTATTGCATGATTATCCCATATATACTTATAGAATTAATCACTTTGACAATGGATTTGTTCTGTGAACTTTTTCATTTATCCAAAACATTTTTGTTAAATATAATGAATTATGTTATCTTTTTTGATGAATTTCAACTTAAATTTACACTAATGGGGATTGAACCAAGGGCCTGGAACACACTAGGCAGGTAAGTGCACCACCACCAAGCTTGTCCCCGGCCCTAAGTTGCCCTCTACCACTGCAACAGAGTATTTCCAGCACCAGTAATGCTTTGTGTCTCCAAGTTACTTCTGAGTACATTCTGATTGATCTTAAGTTTTCTTTTGGTGATATTTATTTGTGAAGATGCTTTAATATTTTAATTTGAATTTTAAAACCATGTAAAGTTTACCATCTTAACTATTTGTGTGCACTTTATTACTGTTAAGAACAGAGACATTGTTATAACATTTCTAATATTCTCATCTAACAAAACTCATATAGTCACTTAACAGCAATTTATAATTCCCTTCTTCTCTCAGCTTTAACAGATGTCCATCTCTAGCTACATACTCCAAATAAATGGAATCATGCAGTATTCTCTTTTGTAGATGAGTATTTCTCATAGCATGCAGTCTTCAGGTTCATCTATGTTTTATCTTGTAGCTAACTGAATAGAGCACTATCTCATGAGTTTATTTACATTTATATGCTTGATGAAAATGCTGAACAGATTTAAATATATTTATAAGCCATTTTACATCATCTTTAGGAAGTTATCTATACAAGTGCTTTGACCATTTTTAAAATGAAATTATAGAGTTGTGGGTGTTCTTTATATATACAAGACAATTCCTTATCATGTTTTATATATTTGATATACAAGAAACTACTGATTAGTGGAATGTCACAAAGCTCTTCACTTACGGCCGGCCTTCTTCAAAATTAGTGGTTCTTAACCATCCTGATGCTGTGCCCCTTAAATACTGTTCCTCATGTTGTGGTGAACCCAACCATAAAATCATTTTATGTAATAAAATGTAACTGTAATTGCATAGCTGCAATTTTGTAATGCTATAAATCATAATGTAAATTATATGTAGAATACCTAATATTCGACTCCTGTGAAAGGGCTGCTCAACCCCTCCCCCAAGTACTGCAACACACAGTCTAAGAACTGCTTTCCTAAGTGTTCTATAGTTATGGGTGTTATATTTAAGCATTTCATTTCAACTTCTTCAAAAAATGTAGTGTATTGTGTTTACATTTGGATTCATAGTTTTTCAATACCATTTGAGGAGATTTTGTCTCCAATGACTGTCCTTGGTACACAAAAAAAATCATTTGAGGTCCAGCAAGATGCTTCAGCGGTGGAAAAACTTGTTTATGCCTGACGTCTATTCAACCTTTGAAACCTAGCCGGTTAAGTGAGAAAATGGACCTGCATGTTTTCCTCAGGTCATAAGCTGGCACAGAAGTGTTCAGCACAACACCTAACATCAACCTCTGGCTACTATACGTGCGTGTGCACACACACACACACACACATGCATGCATGTATACAAACAAAAACACGTGTGCATACAAGTACACATTCACACACAGGACTCTTTAAAATCACTTGGTACATCCATGGAGGTCTCTTTCAAAGCTCTCCCCAGAATTTTGTAGCACATTTGGAGTGTCCTTCTTTCTCCGCCATTAATAGTTGGGTTTTTAAGTGTGAGTGCCTGCAAGTATGTCTAAGCACTGAGTGCATGCCTAGGCCTCAGAGCCCAGAAAATGGTCATGGATACACAGGTGCTGGGAATGAACTCAGGTCCTCTGTAAGACCAGGTTGTGCTCCCAACTGCTGAGCCGTCTCACTAATCTCCCCTCCCTTTTAGACCATTCTCACTAGTAGCCTCAACTTTCTCTTTGCTCAGTCAGTCTGAGTGCTGGTATTACAAGCTTGTGCCACATTCAGTTATTTCAACTATATTCTTCTCTGAGAATGTTTTACAGAGGGCAGTAAGGTTTTGCTCAAATATTTCTATGTCTGAAAGAAAAAAATGCTGTCAAGATTTTGACAGGGACTAGAGAGTCTAGATTAATTTGAATAGTACTGATATGCTAACAGGGTTACATCATCCATCGACATGAATGCGGTATTTGTTGACGCTCTGGCTGAGACAAGGTGTATGCTGCTGAGGTTGGCCTCAAACAATCCTGATGTAAACCGGGACTAGAGGCACATGCCACTCCACCCCCTCTGCTATTACTTAACATGTATAATTCACATATACAATTCCATCAGTTTTACACACTTAGCTCTGCAGTATTATTAATTTTACATTCCCAAAAATGGCCAGCACCCATCAGCATTCACTTCACATTTCTTACATGCCCCACAACCTGCATCCAAGGAAATTGAAAAGTACACTCTGTCCATGGATATCCTGTATAAAGAAGCTCAAAACCTATGGTCCATAATCTTTCATGCTGTGCCCCTCACAACAATTACCAAATGCTCTACTCTAGGTATACACCGTATCTATCAGCTGCAGAGATTTGAGTTTTTGTTTTTAACATATTATGATGAATATTTGTGCTCAAGTATTTGTGTGGACACGTTTTTATTGTCTTGGTTCACACATGTAGGAATGGGATTGCTGGGTCATGTGGTTACCAAACTGTCTTCCAATCTGGGTGCTCTATTTTATATGCCGGGGACCATCCTCAATGGCACTTCAGTATCTGTCTTCTGTAAATAGTAATAGCCATGTTATTGGTATGAGGATGTGGACTTTTGATTTAGGTTTTCACTCTCCTGATACATAATACATCTTCTTTGGAAAAATGCTTAAATTCTGCCTCAGTTTTAGGTGGGTTGTTAGACTGACTTGTCTTTACATAATCTAAACACAATTCCTTTAGTAGATACATATTTCTAAGTACTTTATCCTCATTTGTGTTTAGAGTAGTTTTAGGAACAGAGCAGAGCTGGGCAAAGTAGAGCTACTGTCACACATCACCTGCACTCATGCAAGCACGCCCTTCCCACTATCAATGAGCAGTCCAGAATGACACACTGCTTAAAACTGACGAACTGACATCAACATCAAAGTCCACAGTTCATTCATAAAGGAGCATAGTCTACATGCTGACAAACTAATGATCAGCTGGCTACATTGCCCTAAGACTCGTCTGCTGTTTCTTGACCCTTCCTACATCTCTGGCAAGCTCTTTTTACTGTCTCCAGTTCGTTCTCCAGAATGCCACAGTTGGATCACATACATTGGGCAGCCTTTTCAGATTGGTTTCACTCAGAAACACGAACTTAAGACTTACCTCTGTATTTCCCCAACTTGATTGTTCAATTACATAAAGCAATAAATAAGAGTTAATTGACTGGATGCACCATGGCTTATTTACTGACCTCCTTTGAGTTATCTTGATTATATCCAAGTTCATGCAATATGGCTAAAGCTGCTAATATCCATGTACATGTATGGTTATAAACAACAATTTGTGTGGTAAATTTGGTTGCTTTATTTTTGTAAAAGTTATTACAATTTATAAGAAACAGTTGAAATAGCTTTCAACGGTGACCATGCTTGTTATTTTGCACCCCCCACAAGCTACCCACTTCCAGTCACTGCATTTGGTATGCTCAGTGGATTGGTGTTTGATGATCTTTTTTTTATGTAAACTGTGAAGCACTTTTTAAAAAAATATTTATTTATTATATATACAATATTCTGTCTGTGTGTATGCTTGAAGGCCAGAAGAGGGCACCAG
>LOEQ01000332.1:191667-215278 GCA_001685075.1 Bramus lutescens | reverse complement strand
GACCTTTGGAAGAACAGACAATGCTCTTAACCGCTGAGCCATCTCTCCAGCCCCGTGTTTGGTGATCTTAATGGGGTGTTTTAGCACCCTGTGTTCTGACTGTAACTCTCCAAGTGGAACATCTTTTCATAGTCTCCCTTGCTACCTCTTTTTCTTTGGCTTTTGGGGCAGTTTTGTCTCACACACAGAATCTCATACACTCCCAGGCTAGTGTAAAATCTGTTACATAGTAGAGGATGATCTTAAGCTCTTGATCCTCTTACCTCTTCTTCCAAGTGCTGGGATTTCAGGAGTATGTAGCATAAACCAATTTGATTTCTTATTTTAAATGGCTTTTGTATGTATTTTTGGTCAGGGTGCTTTGTCAGACTTTTTTTTTGACAAATATTTCCTCCTAGTCTACTTGTTTTTCCTATCTCTTAGCAGTCCCTTTCATACTGCACATGTTTTTAAGTTTAATGAAGTCTAGTGTTCAGAGATTATTTCCCTAGATAAAACTTTGGTATCATACAAAAAACATACAATCCCAAGGACGTTCAGATTTTCTCATTAATCCAAGTTTCCATAGGTTTTACTTTACATTTATGTATAAAACCCACTAAGTTAATTTCCATCAAGGATGTGAGTTTGCATGTAGATTATTCTGTATGCTAATCTCAAATTCTTTACTGCATTTCTTTGTCTGCTTTGTGAAAATCAGGAAAGACTCAAGGTTAAGAGCGTCAGTGTCCACTGGCAGCACAACAAAGCAATGACAACATAAAATGTGTTTCATTCCTTTTGCACTAACATTTACACTTTCAATCCTAGTAATCATTTTGTTTTGCTTTGTTTGTTTGTTTGTTTTCTTGAGATTATGGTCTCATTTGATTAAGGTGGCCTCAAATTTACCATGTATAGCTGAAGATCACCTGGAACTCCTAATTCTCTCTCTGGCTTCTACTTACCAAGTGCTGGAATTAGAAGGCAAAAGGCCCAGCCTGGATAATTTTTTTTTAAATCTGATAAAGGGGAGGGCGTAAACAACTTTATTATTTGGCATAGATATCCAGATGACCTTCCATTACAAACAAATATTCTTTCACCATTAAATGTACTTGATTGATAGACATTTAAAAATTTGACACATTCAATCACATGTATACCTAAACCTTATGCTAGTACTACTGTCTTGGTAATTATAGTTTTATTAAGAACAAAGCTATACATTTTACTATATTTTCTTTCTTTTATTCTTTGTCTGGCTGTGCTAAGAACACAATACGGAGTTGCTAGAATTCAAGGTAAGCATTCTCCCAGTGAGTAGCATCCACAGCCTAACTTTGTTCTCTGTAAAGATTGTTTTGACTATCCCAAATTATTTAAAATTTCACATGAATTTCAGATCACTTTGCTAACTGTTGCATAAACACACAACACACACACACACTCACAAAGCCATCTGATGCTGATGGAGATTGTGCGATCTGATGATGTACACTTCTCTTGTTCATCTCGCTTGTCTCCTCAATGTCTCACATGTAAATAAACTCTGATGACCTGCTTACATCTGCTACTTAAATATTTGTACTAAACAAACCACCCCAGCAGCACATGTCCTCCTTTCTTTTTCTTTTCTTTCTCTCTTTCCTTTCCTTCCTTTTCTTTCTTTCTTTTTGGTTTATAGTTTGCAAGTTTTTTTTTTTATGGGGCTGGAGAGATGGCTCAGAGATTTTAAGAGCACTGACTGCTCTTCCTGAGGTCCTGAGTTCAATTTCCAGCAACCACATGGTGGCTCACAACCATCTGTAAAGAGATCTGCTGCCCTCTTGCACCTGCTTTTCATGTTGCTTCCGATTCCCTATCTCCCATGTCAGTCTTCATGTTTTCTACTGAATCTAATTTGCTGCTAATCCCATCAATTGACTTTTAGCTTATTATTTGGATTTTTTTTTAATTTCAAAGAGATCTGCCTGCCTCTGCTTCCCAAATGCCAGGACTGTGCGCCACCACACTCTGCTCGAGTAAGTATAGAGAAACACAAGCAATCCACATTTGCTTAGTAATTCTACCACCAATTACTTTAAGGGATGGTCCTCCTGTGCTCATTCTCACATGTGGCAATTATTAACTTTGTGCTACTCTTTCCTTCCTTATAAAATAACTTTAAGTAAATACCTTGTGTTCCAGAAATAAAGTTGATTCAAAGTGATCTAAATTTGCTTATAGTAGGCACCTGTGAAATTGACAGGTTCCCATTTAACTTTTTAAAGCATATTTAATAATTTTTATGTTATTTATGTGTCTGTGTGTGTACATGTGTATGCACATGCATGAGGAAGCTCTCCACCTATTTTTTCTAACTTTTATTTTATGTATTATGAGTTTTTTGACTGAATATATAAATGCTCACCGTGTGTGCCTGGAACCCAAAGCCTCTAGAAGACAGTTGTGGGAACTGAAACGAGGGTCTTTGGAAGATCAGCTAGTACATATAACTTCTGAACCATCTTTTACCCCCAATCACTTCAGTCATTCAGACAATATACTTGGGCTACAAGAATGTGACTCTAGTGTAATTTTTTTTCCTTCCCTATTCTGCTTAAAACAACCAGGAAAATGTTCTATTCCCTAAGGGAAAAGAAGAAAGGGCAAATTAAGTTCTTTCACTGAGAATGTATTTAATGTTTTTTTTTTAATTTAGGGAAGAGCATAAATACAGTCTCCCACAGCTACAACTTACACAGTGGAGCTTACTAAATTTTGAAAAAATTTCAGGGGTCAGCACATCACAAATACAATGGATAAGCCTTGCTCTAGTAACCCGACATTCTTGACCATGGCCTCTCCCCTGCCAGAGAAGTGTAGAATATTTCTTTAAGGGAAATCACTGGGAGGTGAAAAGACTCTCATTAGAATCCCCATCTCTGGTTTCCTGTTTTGAGCAGCTTCAGCAAGGTTGACTTCCTCAACCCCTGCCCACCAATAAAACTCAACCACTATCTTCAGGAAAACAAGCTCCTGCATTTCACTCAGGTGCATTATAGACCTTTGGAGATTTTAAGATGTCTTGTCTCACCGTCAATAATGAGGCTACTTCACTGGTCTTTACCAATAAAGATATGTGCACCTGCCCCTATCACACCAGTTCAACACAGCTTCTGGAACCACTGATACTTCTTCATTAAAACATCCTGGCATACTCTGCACACCTACAGAATCAACCGTCCAGTTTCTGACACACCTGATTCTTCTCTCTTATCCATCGGGGCTCAGATGTAATTCATATTTCCTGTGCTACCAGTTTAACTAAGATTATCGTTCTCCATCTCCTAGATGGAAAGCCTGTTAAAATAGCCTCCTGCCATTTTTGTTCCCATATAAACTATTTTCTGTGCTATGGACAACAGCGATCTTTTAAAAAATAAAAATAGGATTATGTCATAGTGTATCTGTAAACCTGCACTTGAGCTTTTGATAATTTATTTGATATTTAACGTGGTCTATAAATTCTAATCTAATCTGACTCTGCCTTCACAACCTTAATTACCATTTTATACAGCTATGGGCAAACTGGTTTCTCAATTTTCACAGCTGCCCTTTTTCAGATCACTGACACTTCAGTGACTCCTCTTCCTGAAATATTTTTTCCTGCTTTTTGCTTATTTCATTCTTACATATCTGATTTCACTCTATCTTGACTCTATTCAGAGCCCCATTCTATCTAATCCAACACCAACCTGTTTATTCTTTTAGAACCAAGGACACTGATTTCGTCATGGAAATAGCCTCAATCATGCTAATCATTTTATCACTGAGCTATACCCAAGTTCAGGCTACCTTTGAACTTACACTGCTCCTACTGGTTTCTTTGTGATTATACAGGCCTGCATCCAAGCCCAACAATTAGTAGACTATATTTATGCTTCTGTTACAAAAACGAATTCACATACACATCACTTCTAAAAACAAGCATCAGAAATAAAACAGGGTGGGAAAGATGGCTCAACAAGTAAGGGTGCTGCTCACTGTCAGGCCTGAGGAGCTCCACGGAAGGAGAAAATCAACTCCTTCAAGTTGTCCTCAGACCTCCACACTTGCAATGAGACATGAGTGAATTTGCCCACCTTTGCATGCATGTGTATACACACAAATGAGTTTTTATGAATAAAACTCTACTACCTAAACCTCATAAAAACATACATACAAGCTGGGCAGTGGTGGCGCATGCCTCTAATTCTATCACTCCGAGGCAGATGCAGGCAGATCTCTGTGAGTTTGAGGCCAGCCAGGTCTACAGAGCTAGCTCCAGGACAGCCAGAGAAGTTACAGAAAAACCCTGACTCAAAAAACAAACAAACAACAAAAACACCCCCCCCCAAAAAAAAACTGAATGAAAACAAAAAACATACTTCCTTTCCCACAGTAGCAAGACTGGCAGAAAACTGTTCAGGCTTTAAAACATTTGACATGATCTACCTGAGGTGGTTTCTCTGAAAAGGCAGTGGCCATAAGCAGTAATGATGATTCCAAGGAGATCATGTCTCTTATTCACAAGCCCAGGATAGGCAGTCCCCTCTGTTCAAACACTAGCTGGCAACTTTTCTTTCTACAGCTGCCTGATTTCTCTCCTATTTGAGGTTGCCTTCTCTCATTGTTTCAACACTCACTCACATGTTTACCTTTTGAAGCCTCTCTGAAAAGTTTAACAGCAGAAAAAGACCTGCTTACACTATTACAAGTTAAAAAGATCTGGAGCCCAGACAGCTATTCTGGCTCTCCTACCTTAGCTTAACATTTAGGCAAGAGAATGGAATGAACATATCAAGTAGGCCTGTCTATAGCAACTTTTTTATTTCTTCATGAGAAATTACATTTTTCTACAAGTTTTAGTCAGAAAATTCTATTTTTTGATGCTGACAGTATTCATATATCATCACTTAAAATTACTCCTCTGGTTGTGACTATTTCCAAGAATTTTCAAATTGTGTATAATTTTATACAACAAATCTTATGAAATAAACACATTTAAGAAAACATGTAATATCATGCAATCAAATCAAACTATCAGCAGAAGGATGCTCACCAGAAATCGTTACTTTTATGGCTGTGCATGCATTTTCACTTTCTGTTTCACAGGTCCTGTTCATAGTAATACAAGCCATCGTTAAGCACTTCAGCAAGTTCTGATGTAATGTTTGCTTGTGATGTATGGGTGCCTGTTCGATCGCCTCCATGGTGCTTTCTCATATAATGTGGTGTCTGAGCCACAATCAAAATGTTGTTTAAATCTTGGTCATCAATTTCATAATCTGAGTCATCATCAGACCAATCATTGACTGTCATTTTCCTTATTTCTGTATGTTCCATCTCTTCATCAAACAAAAAGTCATTTTCTTCTTGTTCTGGTTCTTCTGGAAAGGCTAGTTGATTTGATGTCTCTTCAAGTGTTGATATTGATTCCTAAAGAAACAAGGTAGCTTTATATATATATATATCAGATATACCTGTATATATGCACACATAGTACATATATGTTCGTACATATGTACTATGTAAAAACCTTTTTTCTTCTAGGACAAATGTTTTATACAAGTAGGCAAATTCTAATAGAAAGCTAAGCAGTCCTCTTTTGGATTAACTGGAGCAAACACAAGGTTGAATGAAAGGATTGATGCAGACTCCCTGGAATGGTCCCTAGATCATCTACAACATAGCACTGGCTCACTAAGCCATGAGGAAGCAAGTCCTAGATATGGAAATTACTTCTGCTGCATTTAGAAATACAAGAAAACAAAGCCCTTTAGGGTTAGAGCTAGTATGCTCTTCATGTCTTAGCCCTTGCGTCTCACCATGCATGTACGTATCTGACAAGGTGTGTGTGCCTACCACCCACACATGTCAACTGCTCTGCTGTTCTATCACCTATGGAGCCGTTTTCATATTATATCTGCTTTAATGCTAAAATGTACACTCATGTAAAGTAGCTTTGGATCTAGACATCCTTCTGGCAGTGTCTAACATCTAGCCTAGTCTAAATCTCGGCACACCAAACACTTCTTTGCTGCCACATGCCACTCTGATCCAATTTCATCTTTCCAGCTCAAGTTGATTTTTTATGTGTATAAGTGCTTTTCTGCCTTTATATGTGTACACTACATGTGTGCAGTGCCTGCAGAAGTCAGAAAAGGGCATCATGTCCCCTGGAACTGGAGTGCAGTTAGAGGTGAATGTGAGACACTATGTGGGTGTTGGAAATCAAACTCAGGTTGTTTTTAACTGTTGAGCCATGGCTCCAGCCCTTCCACTTTACTTTTGAGACAGAGTCTCTCATTTAACCTAGGCTGAGGTTCTGGGTAAACTGATCCCTTGTTTCCATCTCCCCAGAACTAGGGTTACAGGTACAGAACATTATACCTTAACTTTTTGTTAAGGTATAATATGTAAATATATAATATGTAATATATAATATATACCTTTGTTTAATATATATGTTTTGCCTGCAGTGTCCAAGGAGACTAAATGAGGGCATCAGATTCCCTGGAACTGGAGGAAAACCACCTACAAAGCTGTCAGTCTTGTCCTTTATTTGATAATTTGAAGCTTTATAACATCTGCTCTCAGCTAGTCAAAGCAGGAGCAGAAGGACAAAATATAATCTCATTAGCAAATGTGAAAAACTGTTCCTCTCTGAGAAAAATATTCCTTATTTTTGCAATGGCTGAGATCCAGAGTCACCATGCCTCTTCTTTGCCAAAGTGCAGGACAGAAGTCCAAATATGTGAAAACTTTCATTTAATCAAGAGTATGGGTTGACATTCAACAAAATTGCCAAGGGTGAGCAGGTTGTATTCACAGTCATCAGGAAACATCTTACAATTCACTAATACCACCAGTCAGGGGAGAACTGACTTCTGAAGCTGTTGTCTGACACTCTACATGTACAGACACAATAAAAATTATTTTATTTGTTTCATGACTATCATGACTATAATCTCAGATACTACTGGAAAAGTGGGTGTTGAAATGCAGACATTTTAGCAAAATAAAGTTCTGTCTTCATGCCTTAATGTAGGAATAGCATCCCACACAAGTACCAAGGAAGGTTGTGAGACAACAGAGATGACCTGGCTTTTCCAGAGACGCTCTAGCCATCTGGAGCACATGCTTTGGAGGGTGGTGGTTTTCTGACATTTAAATACACTGTGTCTAATTGTTTTGGAGGCTGGGATGTAGCTTAGGGGAAGAGCACTTGTCTAGCTAGCATACTTGAGGCTCTGGATTGTATCTTTAGTATTAGAATAAAAAAGAAAAAGAAAATGAAGCTACCTTTTTTTTTTATTAAGGTTTCTTAAACTCAGCACTACTGACACTGGACTTAAGGCCCTTAGGGAACTGTGGGTGAGCGGCAGCGTGCCTGGCGTCCACTAGACAGAGCAGTACCCTCCCAGTTACAACAAAAAAGTGTTTGCTGACATGGGCAGATGTATAATGAAGAGTCTGTGGAATCCCAGCTTCCTCTCTGCACCTCTGGTCTCCAGGAGAAAGAACCTTGTTTATAAGCCTTTGACATCTCAACATTCTCCTCTTCCATAGTTCAGCCCTGTGGTTTCAGTTATCTTTCCTTATAGAGCTTACTTTCAATGTTTGAGCACCCAAGAAACACTTATTCTAAATTCTGGCAAGCTTCTTATTTTGCAGCATCTGTACATGCACAAGTTTTAAGAAAATAGATCTCACCCATCCCTTGCCCACTAATCCATAAAACCATTGCAACTATCACAAGACAAATTATACCCACATAAGCAAACAATATTAATTAGTTGTTTTGTTTAAGTAACAACATTTTATAGTAAGTTATGCCAGTCAGCAAAATTGTAAGGTAGTTTCATCTGGCCCTTTTGCATTTTTCTCTTTTTACATTGATTCATCCTAATATGCTGAAGCCTGCAATGTGCTTTAAGAGCCTTCAAAATCTGAACATTTTTCAACTTTACAAAAACTGAAGAATTATTCAAATTATAACTACTCACATAAACTAACCTTAAGTAAGTCAAAGCATTCTCAAATTATGTTAAAAATGAAAGAAAAATCTTTACATAGAGAAAATATAATTTACTTTTCCCAAAAGTAACCCACATTTCTCTTGAAGGACACAACTTCAATTTTTAATAAAACTTTGGGGAAAAATCCATGTATGATCAACAGAAAACTCATCATACTCAAGACACACATTTCATTGGGTTTGTAGACTCACCTTTAATGTGACTGGGGATGGACGGTGCCTCTCTTTCATGTCTACCCATGGTTCTGACTCCAGGTCAGGCAGGCTGGCAGACAAACCTCTAGACATCACTCGGAGAGTACTTGTTTCAGTATTGTTCTTTGGGGTAAGTGGACTTCCAGTTCTTGGAGAGTTTATGGCAGACTCTAAAATTTTAAATCAGTTCTGCAATTAAAATACTGGTTCCTCTTTCCTATAAACTCCATTTCATTTTGCCTTAATTTGGATTTTCCTGCACAAAAACATAATAACCAATTTCAAAACCTTCCCATGATTTTCAAATATGAAAGGCTTGCAAGATCTACTCCAAATATTCAAAAGAAAAATCACCGAATGAAAGAATGTTACCAACACTTATACAGAACATCGCATTTGTTATAGCTTCAAGAGCACCAGTGAGTTGCCAATTAAAAGCCTTCACATTCAACTACAGAATGTCAACTGCTAGTAAGCCACGGGTAAATACACATATTTCCTGACAGTAGCCAGTACTCCTATGCCCATGTTGCCTGCATTAAAAACAGTGTGTCCACTTCATGCCTCATGTTAAACACTGCAACACACATGCCACCACAGTAATGCACACAAATCCACAATAACATTTCAAACATTCAGAATTTAAAAGACCTTTCTTGGGGGTTGAAAAACGGCTCAATGGGTAAGAGTACTTGTTGCTCTTTTCAGGTCTCAGTATCTACGTGGCACCTTACAACAAACTGTAACTCCAGTTTTAGGGTTTAGGGTGCCTGACTCCCTCTTCTGACCTCCACAAGCACCAGATATACACATGACCTACATGCAAGCAAATAAAAACAGTAAAATCTTTCTTTACCTTTGTCAGTTATTTTTAATCAAAATAAATATAAACTATTAAATCTAAATTGTTTCCTCTAAAATGTTTTTCAAAAGTTTAAAAACTACTTAAGTGCCTCTTTTTTTCAAGACAGGGTTTTCACTTGGAGCCTGACTTAGAACTTGCACTCTACAGACCAGGCTGGGCTCAAAGTCAGAGATATCTGCCTGTCTCTGCCTCCCAAGTGGATTAAAAGCACGCACCACCACAGCTATTTAAGTTACAATTTCATTCCTAGGTCAGAAGAAAACCTGGAATATCTTAATAGAGGGAGCCATTATGGGATTAAGGAGAAGCCTGGTGCTACAAAAAATTCCAGGAATCCAAAGGATGATAACCGCCCCCTCAATTAAGACTCCTAGCAATAGTGGAGAGGGTGCCTAAACTGCCCTTTCCCTGTAATCAGCTAGGCAAATACCCTAATTGTCATCATAGAACCTACACCCAGTAAATGATGGAAGCAGATACTGTGATCCACAGCCAAGCACTGGACTGAGCTCCTGGGTTCAGCTGAAGAGAGGGAGGAGGCGTCACATGAGTAAAGGGAGTCAAGATCATGATGGGGAAAACCAGAGATGGCTGGCCTGAACAGGTAGCTCACGGACTCTAGACTGCTGGGGAAACTGCATGGAACTAGGTCTTCTGAATGTGAAAGTTATGTGCCTTGATCTGTTGGGGGAGGGAGGCACTTGGCAATGGATCCAGGACTTATTTATCCCAGGTGCCTGAAATGGCTTCTTGGAGCCCATTCCCTATGGTGGGATACCTTGCTCGGCCTTGATAAGGGGAGGTGCTTAGTCCTAACTCAACTTGGTATTCCAGACTTTGCTGACTCCCCAAGGGAGGCCTTACTCCCTCTGAGGAGTGGATGGGGGGAGGTGGGGGACAAGAGAAGGGGAGGAAGGGTAACTGGGGCTAGTTTGTAAAATTAAAATAATTTTAAATAAAAAGTTTGAAAAAAAACTTCAAGGGTGAATGTTATATGAAAGCTGAAACAGATGAACAGTGAGCCTTTTACTTACTAAAGTAAAGGCACAAAGCAGGAATACGTGTGATGAGGGTTGCAACATTTATTTCCATAAGCGTGCTAGAGTTGGATTTAGTATCCTTCCCCTATGACACACAGATGCAATAATAATCAGATCGCTGTTATTTTTAGAGAACCAATTTGATTTAGAATAGAAAAGTCTCCAGAATATCCCAAACAATACAGTAGGCATGGGCATGCAAGCACACACATAATGGGAGGCCTTTGCATTTGATAACCAAAACCACAAAAAAGTTTGTTCAATATAATATTCTCTAGTTATAAGGAGCCAAGAACTGGAAATGAGGCTAATATGCTAAATGAGCAAAGATTTATGTTAGCCATCTTAATAATTATGTCACTATATTAAATAAAAATATCTATGACAATATTACTAAAATTAAATTAAACTGCAAAGTTGGTGTTTTTGTTCTGTTTCTTTTTTAGACAGTCTCACTGTGTAGCCCTGCTGGTCCAGAACTTGCTAAGCAGACCTGGAACTCACAGGCATTGGCCTCCTTCTGCTTGTCTTAGGACTGTAAAGGTGTATGTCAACAACCTGCAAATAATTTCAAGGCTACTACAAACTCTAAATTTATATGTAGGGTTCATATATCCTTCCTGGGACATTGTTGCTCTATAACATTCTCCATAAACAGCTCATTTATCAACAGTTCCCTCATAAAACCAGTACAAATGAAACAAAGATGTTATACTCTTTCACATTGATAGGAGAGTAGGAGAACTGTTTTTCTAATACTCGGAAATATTTACACAATGACCAAAGTTTTAAAAGAACACAAAGAACCACTATCTTGTTAACTACGGGAATGACTTAGTTCCTCATAAAACTATTACTGAACTGCATATATAGCTAAGATGTAAATGTCAGAACAGTACTGGAGCCATACACAGCAGGAAAATCAAAAGTGTAGCCCTTTAATGTTTATTTTTATTTGGGTATGGGTACCACCTGTGTGTGGGTACCTGACAAGACCAGAAGAGGGTGCTGGATGCCCTGGAGCTGGAGTAATAAGAAGCTGTGAGCTGTACTACATGAATCTTCTGGTTGCCTACTCCAGCCCCAGTAGTTTTAATACACTAGGTTAGTCTTCTTATACTCACCTCAGGGTTTATTATACAATCCCCCTAAGCTTGAATTATGGGTGTACCATGGAGTGTTCTAGCATAGTAAACACTATGTACTGAGAAATGCAATGATAGTAAAATATTTGCCAAAGGAAAAGTTAGTACTATTAGAATGAAAGCTTCAAGGTGTTCACTTTGTGCTTAAATTTACATTGAAGCCCTGTCATGTTTTCTGGAACCTTAATTTTTTTATAATTAAAATATTTCAGAGTACCTATTTTTAAAAGACTAAAATCAAAAATTTGAGTAAGATTTGGAGTTTCTGACATTACTTTGCATAGATAATAATGGTTTAGAAACATACCTTGGCAACAATTTGTGAAACTATAGACAATTTACATTTGCTGATTTTGTATTAAATGAAAAATATCAGCCTGGCTCTCCAAAGACAAACATATGTTTTGATTTAGTGTGGTTTTCTTCCTACTGTGGGACGACTGCAGTTCTGAGTAATGAGGATTTAAGAACCTTGACAAAAGTTTTCAGGGAAAGCTGCCCAGCCTATTCAGTGGCCATTAGGCCCTCAACGGTCACAAGCTGACAGTACACTGCACCCACAGCAAACCCTGCATTCCAGAAGTCATCTTACCAGTCTTATAATCAACCTTTTGTGGTGATTAAGATCTTCTGCTCAGTGGCAATGCCAACCCATGTTACACAATTCAACCTCCAAAGAGGAAAAAGTAGATATTTAAATTTCTGTGATGAAAAGGATCAATTATGTTAATATTTTACCATACAAATGGCACAGAGAATATAATCAAAAGTTATTAAGATACTATAATTCGGAATTAAGGGGTATTATACAAAAGCTTCACTCCTTTACTCCACTTAGTTACATAAGGTGATCTATACACCCTAACTTATTTCTTCTCCAGTACAGAGTGACAGACTCCTTCTTCAAGCAGCCTATAAGTAGACTAACAAGGTCATAATGTGACGATTCAGAGGAAATGGTGGTGGACAGAATTACTCCTATGAGCCAATGTGGGTCAGCATGTTTCTATCAACATCCCATATTTCCTTATTTACCATCTATCAGCTCTTTGTATAATCTAAGGAATCTGATATTAATGTGACATCTATATTGACTTATTTGAATATATGAATATGAAAACATGTCAAAAAGTAAAATGTACCAAACATTTTTTATTCTTGCAATTTTTTTTTAATAATGCACAAATGGTTAATGGAAAGGTAACTTGACTGACCACCTTAGCTATCTTGTGGGAAAAAATACTTTGTATAATGCCAACATTCCCAATAATTATTTATAAGGTAGTTAAAATATCAACTTAAATCTGAAGATTACAGTTATCTTGTGGAACAAGTAGTTTCTATATTATACAACTTCCCAACTAATTGTTCATAGGCTGGTTAAAAAGGACCCCAAGTTTACACAACAAATCTTTCATGGTTATTTGTTAAATCATTAAGTATAGAGATCTAAATTTCACTTCTCTTTAAAAACATACCCCAGTTATTGCAGAGAGAAAAAATTATGAGTATAAAAGATCTGGAGACATATAACTTTGGGGCACAAAACATCTGAAACTTTCAGATTGTACAGAAATTAGTTCTTTGTAACAATGAGTAATAAATTCTATGCACTGTGTGCAATTATAATTAAAATATCTTTATAACAGAATTAAGTCATATGGTGTTTAAAAGGAACAAAGGGATTATTTTGATTTGATCATCACTCTTCACTGATAGGCAGTGTATTAGCTACCTTTTTATCACTGCAACAAAACATCTGACACGAAGCAACTTAAGGGAAGAAGGATTTATTTTGGCTCACAGTTTGAGGGGTTGAGTTCATGATGGCAGGGACGACATGGTGATTGATGGGAACATGAGGTGGCTGGTCACACTGCATCTACAGTCAGGAAGCACAGAGAGATGAATGCTGGTACTCAGGCTAAGCATCCAGCCCATGTTTAGGATGGCTCTTCCCTCTTCAGTTAAACCTCTCTGGAAATGCCCTCACAGACATATCCAGTCAGGTTATCAATGAAGGTTAATCACCACAAGTACATTCCTTTGTCACCTTGAATCTCAAACAAACCACCTTTAAACTATTACATTTAATCTCTGATCCCCATATGCTCATAAGGCAAAATGAATTCAGTCTCACTTCAAAAGTCTCAATAGTCTTTAGCTGTCCCAACAGTGTTCAAAAGCAAAGCAAACTGTATAATTCCAGAAAACAAGTTACATAGTTCCAATGGACAATGGCACAGAGTAAACATCCCCCGGAGAGGAATGGGGTATAGCAAAGGAAGACTGGATCAAAGCAAGACCCAAGACTAGCAGGCAAACACTAAACTTTATAGCTCCATGCCCATCATCTGAGGCTTGTGACACTACCGTCTGGGCTCCAGTGACCACGGGCAGCTCCACTCCTCCAATTTTGTCGTTTGAAGCATAAACAGCCTCTCTCATGGGATGACTCTACTCCTCTAGTTTTCCTTGGCAGAAGTCCCACAATTCTGGAGTTTCCAATAGCTTGGAAGTCTACTTTGTAACTTAACCCTCACAGCTTCAAACAATGGTGTCTCAGAATCTCTTCAGCCACACAGTGGTTTCCAGTGTAAATCTCCATGAACCTGTATCTTACATTTTAAATGCATACTAAACTACCATGAAGCGGATGAAGCATTCAAGTGCTACTGGCAGATTGGGGAGTTATTTGGACCCCTCCTAACACTGCTGTAAGTGGGCCTTTGTACAACTTTGTTACCAAACCAGGTGAACGTTTCATTTCGGAGTTTACAAAGCAAGGAACCTCATTGGCTCTTCTTTCAAATCAATGTCCTTTTCCACAACTTAGAAACTTCCAGAGGTTTTACCCACACTGGTGCAGTCTTAGTGAAGACTTTAAGATACCTCGCTTTGGACTAACAATTAAGCTTTGTGTACACCCTGCTTGATGGCAACTTCCGATGACGCACCCCCTATTTCCCCAACTGCACATTTCCCAAACTTTCTGCTTTCTCCTGTTATAGATCTCAAAACTGCCTTTGCCAAACAAATCGCAAATCACTCTATGACATTTTCAGGAATGGAGATTCTTCATGAGAAGAAAACACAAATAGCCTTTGGCTCAGCTTCCCCCAAAGTCCTTGCCCTTCTCTGAAAACTCCTTAGCACAATGTTTACTTTCCACCTTTTCATTGACACACTGGTCTCCCACAAGCCCAGAATGGCCCACTGAGCTCTACTTATAGTGTTCTAAAGGTTGTCTTGCCCACAGTTAAGGAGTCTTTCATATCCCTTCTAAAAAGCCAGTTTCAAATGCCTACAAACCACATGGTCAGGATTTTCACAGTGACAGTTCTACTCCTCGGTACCAACCTTCTTTATTATTTACTTTTCTCATTGCTGTGACCAAATTCCTGACAAAAAGGATTTATTCTGATTTATGATGAGATGCATAGGCAGGCAATGCTTTTATGTCAATGTATGAAATACAGTTTTGAGACCAGCCACATGGCTCAGAAGGTAAGGGCACTTGCTGTGCAAATCTGACCACCTGAATTTAATGCCTGAATCCCACAGTGGAAATAAAGAACTCTGAAAAGTTGTCCTCTTTCCTACACACACACACACACACACACACACACACCATGGCACACATGTGCCCACACTCATATCATATACACACATATCATATATATACAACAGTAATAAATAAAAACAATAAGAAAAGCCCTTAAATAACAATCTTAAAGCATAAAATGCCCTCATTTATTTAACTTAAATTTTTTACCCCTTAAGTATTCACATTAATACACCTTATAGTACATGTGAAATATGACAACATGTGAGTTATGCAAAGTATACTATATTAAAGAGCAAGTCAAATAGTAAAGGACTTAACAATTTTGGAAATGCTACTCAATCCTCTCTTTTTCTGCTTTATTGATCTGGGCAAAGTAATAAATACCTGGAAACAAAAGATAGAATTTGCAGTATTTCCCCAATGATAACAATGAACTTTCCCACCATGAACGAAGTAGCCCGTGCAGCCTAAGCTAATGACATAGAAAGGAGACGCTCCTACAGTAACGACAGCAGTCCTCTGGTCTGTCTCGTCATTATCGTAAAGGTTGTTATCTCCACTGCAGGCTGACCCAACCTTCTCCACAAGGGGGTGGGCGTGGACATTCTTGCACAGAAGACAGTATGGTCACTCTCAATTCTGCAGCACGATTTGCTCTCATATATACATGGTATTTCAGGGAGTCACCTACTCCACTGTACATTCCGATCATATGACATCCAAGAGCATCAGTAGATCATCACCCTGACTGAAAAAAGGTTAAGCACACATATTTTTCCCAAGAGAAATTATCTTAAAATGAACCAGGAAAAAAAATGCTTAACACGAATGTAGTTTTTGGAAACTCAAAAGAACCAGGTTAAAGAAAAATCCCAATTCTATTTTAGAGTATGGGTTATTTTCTATTTTCAAGACAAGATTAAAGTACATTACTGACAAAAGTAAAGGAAGGCTAGCCCACTCTTGATCACAAATTTTGGCTCTTTTGGTTTTACATGGAGAAAAGTGGCACTATATATAGTCAGTTAGTAGAATTAAAAGAAGATAGAAAGAAAACACAGGCAAAATCTATGATCAAGAAACATCAATAGAACTTTACCTATGTTCTGAATAATTAGTCTACCTGGGAAATAACATATAAGTAGAATTAGGAGGACCAGCATTCATTTGCTTAGCTTTAGTTTCCCCATGAAAGCTCAATAAACTACAAATAGGCAAACTCAAGCAGCCCACTGTTAACACTGTTTGCACTAGAAGAAAAGCAGTTACCTGTATGGGAGCCAAAGGCCTGCCCTGGTATGAACTCCGGACAATCAATCAACTGAGAAAAGTCTGTTTGTGGCACATTTCGTGGAGGAGGGCCTGGAATTGGCCATTTTTCTGGTTCTATCTTTTTCCTCATTTTCTCATCCACAATTTCTACTTCTGTGCTATCCTTCAGTGCCTGACAATAGACAATTTAAGCTGTTAAAGTGGCATTCAGAAGGTCTTAGTTATATGCCTTATACTTCTAAACTGAAAATTAAAAAGCTTCAAGTTAGTAGACTATAATACAGTTAAAGAGTTTAAAAAATAACCATGAACTTGTGACAGGAATAGAACAAATTTTTCAAGGATACTGGCCCAAGACTATAATCCCAGTGGTCAGGTGGCAGAAGCAAGAGGATTGTGCCAAGTTTGAGGCTTTTTGGTCTACACAGCAAGCTCTGGACCAGCCCCAGTTTCAAAAACCAAAAACAAGGCTGGGCGGTGGTAGAGCACACCAGCACTCAGGAGGCAGAGACAGGCAGATCCCTGTGAGTTTGAGGCCAGCCTGGTCTACAGAGTGAGTTCCAGGACAGGCTCTAAAGCTACACAGAGAAACCCTGACCCAACAAAATCAAAAATAAATAAATATTTGCTGGGCAGTGGTGACACACACCTTTAATTCCAGCACTTTGGAGGCAGAGACAGGAGAGTCTCTGTTGAGTTCAAGGCCAGCCTGGTCTACAAGAGCTAGTTCCAGGACAGGCTCCAANTGGTCTACAGAGTGAGTTCCAGGACAGGCTCTAAAGCTACACAGAGAAACCCTGACCCAACAAAATCAAAAATAAATAAATATTTGCTGGGCAGTGGTGACACACACCTTTAATTCCAGCACTTTGGAGGCAGAGACAGGAGAGTCTCTGTTGAGTTCAAGGCCAGCCTGGTCTACAAGAGCTAGTTCCAGGACAGGCTCCAAAGCTACAGAAAAACCCTGTCTTGAAAAACAAAAACAAACAAAAAAGTAAGTAAATAAATATATAAATAAAAATAAAACTCAGGAAGTGGGGATAGGGGCTAAATGGTGGTAGATGAAGTTCTCCTAGTCATTCTAGGCTACATAGTGTGCTTGAGGCTAGGCTGGGCTATATGAAACCCTGTGCTGCCCAAATGCAGCTGTCAAAATAAAAGTGAACAAAGGAGGCTTAAGACGTAGCTCACTTGATAGAGTACTTCCTAAAATGACAGCTGTCACCGTGTCTGGTGACTCATGCTTATAATTCCAGCACTCAGGAGGTAGGGGCAAGAGATTGAGGCGCTGAAAGAGTATCCACAGTTACATATTCTGATATGAGCTCAAGACAAGACCCCACCCAAAGAAGAATGTACAAAAAAGAAATCTCACAGACTGTCAAGAAAACAGGTGACTAGTGCTGGAGAGATGGCTCAGGGGTTAAAAGTACTGGTTGCTCTTCAAGAGGAATTGGGCTGGATTCCTGGCACCCACATGGTAGCTCAAAAGTGTCTGTAACTCCAGTTCCAGGAGATATAACACCTTCACACCAATGTACATAAAAAATTTAAATAAAAGAAAAAAGAAAACAAGTGATTGATTACTGGTCAAAGATGAGACAAAACTGTTTGTTACTGATCCTGTGGAATTTATTCCCTATGTAGAAAACAACCTGTGGTTTTCACACATAAGGCTTTACATACTGTCCTTAGCAAATCAACAGGTGGAAATCAAATTTAAAAGAAATTATTCAGGATTGATGCCTTCTTTTAAAAAAAAAAAAGGTATAGAATACATATACACCAAGGGCCAGGCATGATGGTACATGCCCATAACCTCAGCACTAAGGAGGCTGAGATAGGAAGATTACTACCTTTATGTCAAAGAAACAAGCAAGCAAAATTCTAAAAAACTAAGTATATGCAAATAGTTCAAGTAAAGACCTAAAACTGGCTGGGCGGTGGTGGTGCATGCCTTTAATCCCAGCACTTGGGAGGCAAAGGAAGGCAGATGTGTGAGTTCGAGGCCAGCCTGGTCTACAAGAGCTAGTTCCAGGACAGGCTCCAAAGCTACAGAGAAATCCTGTCTCGGAAAAAAGAAAAAGAAAAAGAAAGATCCAAAGCTGATATTTTTATAAAGCCCAAAGCATGACAAACTGACCTAAACAAGATCCTGTACAAAATAATTTGGGGACATCCAACATTCTCATTAGCTGATCAACTGGGTATTCTTCTTCATGATAGAGTTATTAAGAAAAAATTCATGGTGGTGCACACCTCAAGGAGGCAGAGGCAGGCAGATAGATCTCTGTGAGTTCAAATACAGCTAGGACTACAGAGACCTTGTCTCAGAAGAAAGGAGAAGAACTAAGAAAGAAGAGGAGGAGGGGGAAGGAAGGAGGAGGAAAGAGAAGGGGGCACTGGGCTAATAAGGCATCTTAGCTGGTATAGACACCTACCACCAAGACAGAGGACCTCTGAATTCAGTCCATAAAGCCCAAATGGTAGGAGAGCACCAACTCCTAGAATTGTCTTCTGACACACATACACACCACAGCTAACCTTGCCTACTCATCTACATGCAAAATAGATGTCTGTTTGGCTTTTTAACAGAGTTAAGTACTGGGGCTGGAGAGATGGTACAGCGGTTAAGAGCACAGGCTGTGTTTCCAGGTCTTATGTTCAATTCCCAGCAACCACATGGTGGCTTACAACCATCTATAGTGGGATCTGAAACCCTCTTCTGGGATAGCTGTACATGCAGATAAAGCATTCATATGCATAAAATCAAACAAAAAATTCTTTAGTACTGGGATATGTACCTGTGAGAACCTGAGAAGAAAGGATTGAGCAGCTGCAAATTAAATTAAGTAGATACAGAAAACAGGGTTTAAGATTAAACAACCTAAAGTTAAACAGATGGTAAACTACAGGATTAATTGTATCTAAGGCATATCAATAGCAAGAAAGTTATGGGACAAAAAACAAAATGAAAGTTGAGTGTAGGATTTCACATCTGTAATCCCAGTACTCAGAAGGCTTGATGCAGGATTTCTGTGAGTTTAAGGCCAGTCTGAGGGGGAAAAAAACCTGATTCATCATGTTTAGCTATGTAGACAATACTAAATCAGAGCAACTCACTAAACTTTCTAGGAACTACAGACCATCATAAATCAAAGTACGTTCACATAAAGACCGCAGTTTTTATTCATCATTTTCAAATTGTCAGAGGACAACTTGCATGAGTAGGTAGTGGCCCACTTTTCTTTTATCTTTTGTTACTCTTGGCATGAACCTAGGACCTCATGTACATTGGCCAAATGCTCTACCACTTATCTCTTTAACACTATTTTTCAGGGCAGTTTTAGATTCCCAGGAAAAGTGAATATAACTTAGATTCTTTTTAAATGAATATTTACCTCCAAGATGAGATTAAGGTTTGTGGTGAGAGCTCGCACACGGTGAAAACCAGCAATCAGGGAAATAGGCAGGAATCCCTGCTCATCCATCTTTCTGCGAAGAAAGAAGTCCCGCTCCAAGTTCTCTGTGCTGAAGTAATACTCACTAAGAAAGGAGAGGACATGAGTTCATTCACTCATTTGGCAACATAGAGATATACCCACTGCTTACAACAACTGCTACCAAAATATTTTCCTATGCTTAATAATATCTACTATCTTAAAGGTTAGGCAAAATATACAACACAACACAGGACAAATATGAGACCAAGCAAAAACCTGGTTAACTGACAGTTTCTCTTACACACAAGCATAAACAGAATATTAATTAAAATTTAACACTAGAATAACTTCACTGAAGTCTAACAAATTAAAAGCTAATTTTAAAATCCATTTGCTGATGTTGCTGTTTGGAATCCAGCCTTATACATGCTGGATAAGAGGAAAATCTACAATCCTGGATTTTTCAATCAGTCAATCACTGAAAGATTCCATTACAAAGACATCTCCATCTGCTTCATTTAAACACTAAATAACAAAAGATAAACATGAGTTTTACTGCCTCTCAATTTATTACCAATCACTGAGGAAAACAGTGAACTTGAGAGTGTCTTTAGCTCATACTCAAACATAAGGAACTTGATTTTGTCTTTTTAACCTAAACTGACAACACGATGACTTCTGGACCCTTTGCAACCAGGATACAACTAAGTAAAAAGAAAAGTCACAGTTACAGTTATATATCCATAAATATGTATAGCTCCTAGAAGCCCAGGATTTGGTCCTCAGCACTTTGAAAACAAACGGAAGAATGAATATAAAATAGCTAAAAAAGAAATATCAAAGACTTCATGAAGTCCATGGAGTAAAAATGCAGACAATGCTTAGATAACTCAGGGTTAGAAAAGTGTAAACCAACTTAACCAATCTCTAGATAGAAAGTAAGCAGATACTGTCAATATGATCAAAGATTCTAAACCTCGATATAAGGATAAGAGACCCAAGAGAAAATATATTTAATAAAAGAATTTGGAAATCATACATTTAATGTACAGTGGCCACGTAATAAAATGAGAGTAAGATTCTAAAGACAAAGACCAGGATCCCAGACAGGAGAAAGAGAAACCCATGGTGACATAGCGTAGCTGTCAATCCTACAGCTTCTCAAGACCTGAGGAAGTTCAAGAGGCAGCAAGTTAAGAGAACACACACAATTTTACATTTTTTTGTTTTTTAGTGTAAAACTCCATTACTAAGTATCTTTGGGTACTTAAGACAAATTCTAACCTGAAAGAACTAAGCACCTCTAAATAACAACTAGTTTGGGGCTATTACACTTGTGGGAGAGGAAAAGTTATCCTACCATTAAAACATAGGACAACTAAATTTGTCTTTTGTGATATTCAAAGTGCATCTTAGCAACATTAATAAATCATTTGCTCTTAAATAATGAAAAAAACCAAAGTTGTACATTCTGAGTTTTTTGTTTTTGAGACAGGGTTTCTCCGTAGCTTTGGAGCTTGTCCTGGAACTAGCTCTTGTAGACCAAGCTGGCCTCAAACTCACAGAGATTCACCTACCTCCTCCTGAGTGCTAGATTAAAGGTGGGCATTCTGATTTTTATTGCACTTCAAATATCTAATCATAGTGCCTCAGAATCTTGAAATGACTGAGATTACTAAACCTTGGACAGTATACTAGGCATTCATGCAGTCACAAGTTAAAATTGTACTTAGATGCAAATTCCTTAAATGAGTAGTAATAAGATTCCCTTTAAATATAATCCACTGAAGACCAAATTACATAAGTAAATCTACAAATCATTATTAGCTATAGTCTTTGCTGGGTTACAAACATACAAATCTCTAGATCTGAATGACTAAAGATTCTGTCTGCCCACCCACCAAAAATAATCAGTGTTAAAATTTAACCCAGTGTGATGATGAGCTAGCACTTGGGAAGTTGAGGCAGGAGTTTGAAGCAAGTCTCCACTCCATTAATGTCTATCACAAAAGGAAAAATAAATTAAAATAAAAACTTAAAATGTATTGATATAAAATTTCCATTTAAAGTGATTGAGACTATCCATTAGGAATAGTGAAGCATATTCATTTAAAATTTATTTCAGCTACCTATTTATTAAGCTTTGTTGGTTAGGGTGTGGTACTAATAAAACATACTTAACACCAAAGTACAATGAAAACTTAAAAAAAAAGTGAACCCAAACTCAAACAGATCACTTCTCTAAGTACTAGACTAGAAACACAGTCTACAGCATGACTCCTCAAAGCCACAGCTTCACTGAGCAGAGTAAGAACCAGCTTCCCCGAGACTCCACAGATGTTTGCCAAAATCCCTGCCTGAAATCCCTGAAACAAAAAAAGAGAAGACTAATGTCTGACATTTTTTGCTCAGTGTCCTTGGGGACACACATGTCCTACACCTCAGCAACTCTGCATTCTACACTGCATGCCCAGAAACTCCTCCCTCACTCGCATGAGCACAGTGAAGGCCGAATATCCTGACATGGAGTTGCATGTTTGTTCACTGTCAGGTCTCAGAAGAGACCTAGCAGTAAGAGTTACAGAAAAAGACAGGAATAATGAATGGGATGAAGTTGACTGGCACTTTCTGGCCATAAAAAGGCCCTTTTCCTGATCAGTTTTGTGTCAACCCTAACAAAAAAAGCAAGAAGCAAGTTGCTCTGCACTCAGAGTCCATCTCATCTACCACCATGGCTACCAAAGGTACCTGGCTGGTGTCAATGAAGAAATTAATTTCTAGTTACAGAGGAGAATCCAGTTTCTTTTTTAAAGATGACTATTTTTTAGATGCTGATGCCCTTTCAGAAATAGTCCTTTTCCTTTACCATTCCAGATTTAAAAAAAAAAATAAGATTTTTTTCCAGTTTTGTTATACAAGTCACTTGGTTTTTCTTTTTTTCTTTTATCATTATAAAGATATCATCCAAATACACAATATGTATATTTGAAACAAGCAGAGGGCTGAACAACAACTGTTATGGAGATGTCAGGTCTGAACTAAAACATCCATTTAATAGATTGTCACGAAGAAATAACAACACAGGATAAAGAGCTTAAAAGATTAAAACAGTATAGAAATCAATTGCTATAAAAAACTAAGACATTGGAAGTGCTTTTATTATTGTTATTTTTATATGAGACAGAATTTTGTTCTGCATCTCAAGCTAGCTTTGAACTCATAGCAATTCTGCTTCAGCTCCCCAGTGCTGGAGTTACTGGCATGCACTACCACACCTAGTTCATTCACAAATGTTAATATAAACATCTATTTGCAAATGAGATAAATTTTACTTAATTTCAAATAATATGTAGACATTATAGTCTCTTTATGATATTTACTCATTATGCAATGATATTTTAACTATTCTAGGAAAATGCCGAGAACATGGGAGAAAAATCTGTAGATACTTATTTTGTCACTGTTTCCTAGGAAAAAAAAAACTCACTCTCTAACATTTATTATTACACTTTTGGAACTGTGATAAAATAGTCAGATATAAGTTTGCTACAGAAACAGACATCACTGCCATCCTTGTCTACACCAACTTACATCTGGCGCTTAATGTACTCTTTAAGCAGTGTCTCTTCCACAGGATATACCTGCACACCTGTGCCATCGTCATAGTAATACATCATGCTGGTGTTAAGCTCCGTGGGAAATGGCTGTTCACTTCTTTCCCCTGGCTCTCGATAACCATAGGAATAATCAAAGTTCACTGAACACAAAGTAAAAGGAAGGTGATCACAAGTTAAAAAATAAGTAACTCATAAATGTAAAGAGAAATCCAAAATGAACAAGTTCAAACACAAAACCGAATTTATTGGGAAACCAAAATTAGTAGAAACATTATCCTGAGTACAGTTCCTGGGTCCCATGTGGTAGAGATAATCAACTCTGCAATTTGTCCTGATTTCCACATGCACACCATGGTGCACTCACCTAAACACACTCTCTCTCACACACACACACACACACACACACACACACACACACACAC
>LOEQ01000332.1:82688-92831 GCA_001685075.1 Bramus lutescens | reverse complement strand
TGAGTCAGAAAGTCCCTCTCAGATAAGAGCGCTTGCTTGCTTCCAGCAAGCAAAGCAGACCCGAGAAATTGTTGCTACGAAGAAAACATGCTTTACTCTATTATTTTTTGTCCAGAATTAGTTTTTAAGCTCTCTCAGGTTTTACGTGGAGTTCGTTAACCACGTTGGAGCGCCACTCTGTAGTGATAAGGGGAGCTGGGCCAGACGAAAAGCAGGCCTGCTCCCCTTATCACTACACACATACACAGAAATACTCAAAATATTTTACTTGAAACTGTTATGTTTTCTTTCTTGTAATAAAGTTGGTTAAATTTCTAACTAATTTAGCCAACAAGATTACTCAGTGGGTCTTTGTGCTGACTGCCAAGTGTGGTGGACTGAGTTTGATCCCTGGAGACCACTTTGTGAAAGGAGATATTACAAGTTGTTCTCTGGCCTTCACAGGTGCACCCTGGCAGGTGCAAGCCCTCCTGTCCCCCATCAATGTAATTATTAAAATTTATCATTTATTCATTGAATAAATTGTGTAGATTAACTTTTTTTTTCCCAGACAGGGTTTTTCTGTAGCTTTGGAGCCTGTCCTCTAACTTGCTCTTGTAGACCAGACTGGCCTCGAACTCACAGAGATCCACCTGCCTCTGCCTCCCGAGTGCTGGGATTAAAGGCATGCACCACCACTGCCCAGCAACGAAAATGATTAACTTCTGTAGAGTAGTTTTCTTTTATTTTTTTGTCTTCTAAGAAAGTAGGTACTGGGGTTTAGAGTGTAGCTCAGTGGTAGGGTGGATACTTAGCAGGCTGAAGGCCCCAGTCCCTAGCACCTCTTTCTCCTCTGTCAAAAGAAGACACTAAATGGGTGGTAAATATGATAAGAACACATTATAGATCTATGAAAATGTCATAGTAAATCCCATTATTATGTAAAATTAGTATATGCTAATAAAAAGGATCAAGAGGAAATGATGCTGAATTGATTGATCAAATGATATAATCTTTGTGAGTGTACACATCTATGTCTCATCATTTTAACACTGTCTCCCGAGAGCCTTCTTAGGTGTTTTTCCTGTTTATTCCATCCTGCATGAAAATTTAATACCACATATCCATCAATATACTAACATGTTTGAATACATATACGCACATGTGTATATCTATGAATTATACAAGAGAAGAATAGGTTGTCTTTACCAACCAAGAGCCAATTTTCTCACTCCAGTTGAGATTCCTTAATACACATAGTGACTTCATATAGACCCTAACAGTTCTGTAGTAAACATTTTTACAGTTTTTAGCTTAGATGTTTCTTATATCAACACCTACTTGTACACATAATACTTTATTAGTTTTTCAGACTTGCTTTGCACTCATTGGAGAAAACGGTGTAACGTGGGACCCCATTAAGCTGCAGATCAACATGTACACAGCACCAGTTTTACTTGGCGCCTTCCTGGGAATTCTAAACATTATTCTGATTCTCTTTATATTAAGGTAACTACATAGAATCAATAAGATATGTTTGTAAATTCTAAAAGTTAACAAGCTTTCTTATTACTGAAGGATAATTATCCCTATGAAGTCTTTTTGTATTTATAGCACTTGGCATTGACCCTTAGCAAGCCCTTTACTGTGTATCTTCCAGGCCCCTGGCCTCCTTTATAAAGATTTATTTTTATGTTTTTAAAGTGTTTTGCCTATATGTATGTATATGGACCACATGCGTGCATTGAGCTCAGGAACCAGAAGGGAGAATTGGGTCCCCTGGAACTGGAATTACACACAGTTGGATCAGTTGGATGCCAGGAATGAAACTTGGGTCATCAGCAAGATCAGCAAGTGTTCTTAGCTACTGAAGGCCATCTCCAGCCCTCTTTAATTTTTACTTTTTATTTTGATAGAGGGTCCTGTTAAGTTGCCTAGGTGCTATGAGTACCAGGCAGGCCTTGAATTTGTAGTCCTCCTGCCTCAGCCTCCAGGATTTAGATTATAGACCTGAGCTGTGAGGCCTGACCCTGTGAGGCCTTGTGTTTTGCCGTCTGTATATGGGTTTATAGTTTGATCAGCTAAAGCATGTTATACTGGTAACTGCAGTAATAAGACCGATGAGGAATGAATACAGATTATGAAGATTTACTCATTTATGAAGTAAATATTCATTTACTAACTATAAGATTCTAAGTACAAAAATGGTATTTCACCTGGTGGTCATAGCGCATGCCTTTAATTTCAGCACTCAGGAGGCAGAGGCAGGTGGATATCTGTGAGTTTGCGGTCAGCCTGGTCTACAGAGTGAGTTCCAGAACAGCCAATGATACACAGAAAAAGAAGAAAAAAAGAAAATGATATTTCATTTTCTAAAACTAGTATTATTGCTTTTTATTTCTTTTCTTTTTTCTTTTTTTTAACTTTAGCTTTAGAAAATGTCTTACTGTGTAGCCAAGGCTGCTTGAGAATTCAGGATTCTCTTGCCTTAGTCTCTGAAGTGTTGGGAATATAGGTTTATGCTACCAAACCTAATATTATGTTATATTTTTTAGAGAGCTTCATTCATTTTTCCAAAGCCAGTTATAATTTTAAAACATTGAAAACCTCAAATATGTACTAAGGTAAATCATGTATGCTTCTAGATAAAATTTAAAACAGTTTTATATGATATGTAGTCTTCCTAAATAGGAGAGTGAGGTGGGGGATGACTTCAATCCAAGCGTTTGAGAGCAGCCTGGACAACAGTGATCACATCAGAGGGCCAGCTCAAGGCTTTGGGGCACGCTTGTCTAGCAAGTGTGAGGCCCTACGCTTCATGCCCAGAATTGACAAAAAAAAAGATTTTTTTTACATATATTGGTTATATTTATTAGTAATTAATAATTCTTATTTCTCAGAAGCCAATAAAAGAAATTGTGTTGGACTGTGTAAAAGATAGGGTGCCAATAATAGAAAACTGATTCTGGGGCTGGAAAGATGACTCAGCTGTTAGAGGTTAAGAGCACTGGCCACTCCTCCAGAGGTCTTGAGTTCAATACCTAGAAACCACATGGTGGCTCACAACCATCCATAATGAGATCTGGTGCCCTCTTCTGGCTTAAAGTCATTCATGCAGATACAGCACTCATAAACATAAAAAATAAATAAATCTTAAAAAAACATGCTTCTGAATTAAGGTCTTATTAATATTTATGCTTTTCTTTTTAAGAGAGCATCATGTGGATGACTCAGGACGGCTGTGTAAGAGCGTGAATTTTCGAGAAGGTACTGTTAACCTGTGTAGCGCCGTTTAAATTCTGACTCTGTTCACTTTGTATATATATGGCTTTTGCCTCTAAGTACAATACAGTAGGTGACTGGGGAATATCTTCAAAAGTGAAAGGACTCTGCATTAATAAAAGAACCCATACCTATCAGTTATGTGGTGTTATTATTGGCAAGGCTAAAAGCCATTGCTAAAGATTTTTAGGAATATTTTCCTAAGGTGAGCTCTCTGTCAACGCAAAATCCCAATCAAACCAAATTAAGAAATATTCAGGTTTAATGGGAGTTCTGGAGTGGCTGCTAACCACCAGGAAGAAGGAAAAGACCAAGTGTTCCTCTTTTGGGAGTTCATTTAAATACTCTGTGGGAGTGGTCCTGACCCCTCCCCCGAGCGTCAGGGCCTGGCCTGCTGGGATTTGGAGTCCAGACCAATATAACTCTCAGGCCTGGGGGCTGGGATAGATGCGAGGGGCTGGGGCCTATGCTCCCAACATAACAAAGATCACTTGTCTTCTTCAAAGAGTCAGTGTCCTAAAACCTTCATGCTCCTTGCCATGCTCCTGGTAACCCTGGAACAGGGAGACCTTTATGTTTCAAGACCCTTTTTCAGTACAATGTCTCAGAATGTAGCCCAGGCTTACCTTGAACATGGCATGCTTGACAAAGCTGGCCTAGAACTTGAGATCCTCCTGCCTCAGCCTTGTATATGCTGGGATCCCAGTTGTGCTACATTCACCTGGCTTCCCGCAATCCCCAATACCTAATCATGATAGTAGGCATTCTATTATCTTATAAATGTATACTTTCATCTTTTAAATTGTTTTGTGGGTGTGTGGTGTCTGCATGTGTGCACGCGTGTGCAGGTACCATGGAGGTCAGAGGGTCCTACATCAGATGTTTCCTTATTTGCTCTCCACCCTACTTTCTGAGGCAGTCTCCCATTGATGTGGAGCTGGCCATTTTGAATAGAATGGCTGGCTATTGAGCCCAAGAATCCACCTGTCTCTGTTCCCCCAGTGCTGTGGTTAGCACCACCGCGCTTGAGTTTCATGTGGATGCTGGGATCTGAACTCAGATCTTCATGCTTGCACAGTAACACTTTACACACAGCCCAGTCCATTAACTCTTTCTTTGGTTTATTTATAAGTTCCCAATCTGGTAAGTGGGAATATTTTACTTAGTTGTTATTTAATTACTGATTGTAGCCTTCAACCATATGAAAAAAGGCAAGATGGTACTTGCTCAGTTATTTTATAAAATTACACAAAAAACAAAGTATAATTTTACCAAATACTTTCATATAAAATTATTTTTATGTTTTAATAAATATCATGATAAAATGTATCTGCTAAAAACTTACATGATTTTTTAATATTTAAAGATGGTCAAGTTTAAAGAAATTTTCTTTGAGTGGGATTGTAATTTCTAATTACATAAAATTTGGGGGCAGGTGGTGTTGATGGCTCAGCAGTTGAAAGCACTTCCTGCTTTTGCAGAGGGCCTGGGTTCAGTTCCCAGCACCCACATGGTGGCTCAAAACTTTCTGTAACTCCAGTTTCAGGGGATCTGAAGCTCTCTTCTGACTTCTGCAAGCACCAAACATATACATATATGTAGGCAAAACACTAATACATATAAAAAACCCAATCAATTTAATCTAAAAATTGGACCAATATACTGTTGTCTTTCCTTAAAATTATCATTATTATTATTATTAGGTGTGTGTGCGTGTGTGTGCGTGTGTGTGTGTGTGTTTGAGAGAGTTTGTCTTTGTAGCCCTTGCTGTCCTGGAACTCACTCTGTAGACCTTGTCAGCCTTGAACTCAGAGATCCACCTGTCTCTGCCTCCTGAATGCTGGGATTAAAGGCGTGTTGCCACCACTGCCTGGCCCTAAAATTCTTGTAATTGGGACACTTAGTCAGTTTCCTCAGCTGGGATAACTTTCTGAGATTTCTTAGAGCAGCCAGCCCTGGGTAGAGCCTGTAGTAAAAACCATTTATGTAGGAAATTTCAGTCTGACCGGGCATCATTTGTACTTGTTTCAAAGAAGTCAGGACAGGCCCGGGGTAGTATAAGAATTAGAAAGGTGTACCCCAAATAGTACAAGGGTCAGAAGGGCTAGGGGCCTGCTTGTGTGAAGGGATCTGGATAAAGGTGGCCAGTACCCTGGTGTGACTGGAAAGAAGAGTCAGAAGCCACTCCCTATAAATAATATCAATCATTTCTCAACCTCCTTTCCTGAGGTAGAAAGGCAGGCACCATTACAAGAACATACACAAGCTTTCTGTGTCAGGAAAAACCATACCATGCTTCTTTGCCCCCCACCCAACACACAGCGTACGTGTCCATTCTTGTGTTATTTACATCATTCACACTGAACATAAGGAATGGGCATGAGCAGATATATGGCTGTGTATATAACTTTGAAGTTGTGTCAGAAATGTCTGTACTTTATAGAGTTTAATTGCATAGTTCAAGGTAAGAAATTATGCTTTGCCCTCTAAAGCTACTGCGCTGCAAAGATACAAATACTTTTATATTTGAGATAAGTCTCGCTATATAGCTCAGTCTGGCTTTCAGCTCATGATTCTGTTGCCTAAGCCCCCTGAGTGCAGGGATAACTGTGTATACCAACCAAGGCCAGCATTAACATAACTTCTAATTAGCATATTCTTAGACAGTTTCATATATGTACGCAGTGCATACTGACCACTCATTCCCTCCCGCCTCTCATCTGCCTGCTACCCTTCTTACCTCCTTCATCCGCACAAATCTAACGTAACTTTTTTAATAACAGGGAAGAGAGAAATTAAACATTTATGTTTATTTATTTTTTCATTTTTCGAGACAGGGTTTCTCTGTGTAACAGTCCTAGCTGTCCAGGAACCACCCTTATAAACCAGGCTGGCCTCAAACTCACCTGCCTCTTCCTCCCGAGTGTTGGGATTAAAGGCCACCATTGCCCGACCTGTGTCCACTTAATGTAAATACCATTTGAAAACTACTTACTTTCTGAATCTTGTTATTTCTTTCCTTTCTTTCCCTCTCTCTCCCCCAAAGCCCCTTGGCACAGGCTGGCCTCAGACTTGCTGTGATCATCCAGCCTCAGCTTCCCAAATGCTGGGATTACAGATGTGAGCCACCATACCCAGCTAACCATTCATATTACTCTATCATCATATGAAACTTGCACATATAGGTAATATTACTTTTCTATTTATAGAAAATTCAGATGAAGTTCAGATTCCCGGAGGACGTATTGATCACGTTGCTGTTGTGGCTACCAATATTCTGTTTTTTGTGGTTTTGTTTATCTTTGCCCTTTTTGAAACGTAAGTTTTATTGTCTTTATTTAAATCCAATTGCTTACTAATCTAATCCATGTTTCTTAATGTAGTGTTAATTATGCATATAGATTTTGTTTTTAAAACTTATGTAAGGCACATTTTTTTTTCTTAAAATTTTTGGATTTTTTTTCATTTTGGTTTTTGGGACAGGATCTGTGTAACCTGGCTGTCCTAGAATTCTCTATGAAGGACCAGGCTGGCCTTAAGATCTGACTATCTTTGTCTTCCAAGTGCTGGGATTAAATGGATGTATCAACATGACCAATTTAAATGTAAATGTATGTAGATTTTATATCATGACATAATTAACACTTAGTCTGGTGATATTAGCTCTGTTCAATCCTTGATCAATAATTATAAAATTCACAACTGTGTAGGTTTCATTCATCCTTTTTAAAAATCACATGACTCTTTCAAAGGAGAAAACAGTATGCAAGTGCAGCATTATAAACACACACACACCCAGAAAAAAAAGCCACTTCATATTTTTCACGTGGGGAGGGGAAGAATGTATGAAAACTCCCATGGCTTATTTCCATATAACTGTAACATTTCCGTGTCAGTAGATGTGCTTGATGTGTATATTTTCAAAATTACTCATCCACATGAAAGTGATAACTCATTTTAGGAAACATTTTTAATGCAAAATACACATTACATAAAATTCACCATATTAACCTTTCCCCTCTAATATTGGGGATTAAAGTTAGGATCTTAAGCATGCTGGTCAAGTGCTCTGTTACTGAGTACATTCTCAAATCTGCGTACTTTTTATTTTGAGACAAGTTCTCAATAAGTCATCCAACTGGCTTTAAACTGACTCGGTAGCTCAGGCAGGGCTTAAATTTGTGATGCTTCAGTCTCAGCCTCCTGCAGTTGGCTTACAGATCTGTACAGCTGGGCCCAGCATTTCAGTTGTTTTTTTCTTTTTAAGTTTTAGATTTATTTTTATTTTTTAAAATGTGTGATGAGTGTTTTGCCTGCATGTAATATATGTGCACCATGTGTGTTCCTGGTGCCAGTAGAGGTCAGAAGAGAGAATTAGGTCCCTGAAACTGGAATCACAGATGGCTATGAACCATCATGTAGTGATGGGAACCAAACCCGGGTCCTCTGCAAGAGCAGCAAGTGCTGTTAATCTCAAGCCATCTCTCCAGACCCTTTAACTGTTTTGGAAAAGTTGGATACAATGGCATTAAGTATTGTCGCAACCTTGTGAATGATGAGAACAACCTCATCATCCCAAACAGGCTGCACACCCTCCTCTCAGTTCCTCCCCATGTCTTTGACCAGTCTGATGACCTGTCTCATAAGCTGCATCGTGCAGCATTTTGCTTTTATGCATGCCTCATTTCACTGAGTGTGAGGTTTCAGGGTTCTTGTTGTTGTGGTAGATCAGACTTACCTAACTTCCTATGGCAGTTGGCTGCCCACTCAGCTTTTCACTTTGTGGCTCCATGTAGCTATGCTGAGTAACACTGCTGTGCAAGTGTCTGCTGGGATTCTGGCCTTCAGCCCTTGGGCTTGTACCCAGGAGGAAGTACCAGGGCACATGTTGACCATTTAGCCCTTAGAGAAAGCATGCATCCGTTTTCTATATCAGCTCAACTGATTTCAATGTCTCAGGTACTGTTTATTTTTAGTGCAGCATTTAAAAATGAACTGTTTTCTTGTCAGCCAACAGAAGATGGTAGGCTATAGGAATAGACTTGACAAGGAAGAAGACAGGCATATAAAGGCAGAGGTATTCATAGGGAGGGAAGAAACACATAAAGAACTGATGGAAGGAAGAATCCACTAGGCTCAGATAAGTAGGCACTAATAACACTAATAAGTGTGACATTGCTGGAATATACACACTCTAATATTGAGGGCAAAGCATCTAAAAAGTGCACTTCCAGCAAAACTGAAATAAATTTCTGATTTTGAAAATGATGTCAACATAAAAGTTTACTTTTGTAGAGGCTCTTTACACAGTGGCCTTTTTGTAGATGTGACTCCCCAAAGGGTGGCTAGTCAGAGAGTCTCACCCCCAAAGCTTACAGTTCCACCAAGAGAAGGGATCAATTTCAACCACAGTATAACTGTGAATAGTTGCTGGGAGGGTGGGATTGTAACTGACTTATGGTGTCTCCTCTTTGCAAACCTCCTGCACTGTGACTGTGCTCCTTATGTAAACTGAAATGAAAAGCATTGTATTATTATAAATGTTTATATTTAATTCTTAGTAACAACTGTCATTTAAGTGAATAAGCCTGACTTTCTCTTCTTAGAATCCTCACTCCATTAACAATGGACATGTACGCCTGGACCCAGGAGCAGGCTGTGCTCTATGATGGAATAATTCTCGCTGTTCTCGGAGTTGAGGCAGTTGCTGTTTTCATGGGGGTTAAATTACTTTCCAAAAAGTAAGTTATATGCTTTTAGTTTTATTTCAAATCTTTGTTTGAAAAAAGAAACACGAAACAGTGCTAATATAAATGAATGTGCTAGCACATTTTCTCATGTGTTACAGCTGTTGTTGTTAAGGCAGAGTCTTACTGTATAGCCTTGGCTAGCCTGGAACTCACTATGTAGACCGTCACCCTCCTGAATGCAGGGAATAAAGGCATGCACCCCCATACCTGGTTGTATTATAGTTCTTGAAGATTTGCAAAACGATAAAAACTTTACTGAGAATACATGGTATTCTTATATTTTATGGCATCACTTTGGTAAAGTAAAAAGCCTTACCAAATAACTGCACACTAACTATTATTATATATTGTGTTTTAATGTATATATTACTAAAAGTATATTTCAGAAAACACTGTTTTTTTAAGACAGGGTTTCTGTGTGTCATAGCCCTAGCTTTCCTGGAACCAGCTCTGTAGACCAGGTTGGCCTCAAACTCACAGAGATCTGCCTGCCTCTGCCTCCCAAGTGCTGGGATTAAAGGCATGCACCACCCCTGGACTGGCATAAAACATTGTCTTTGGAGATTGAATGATTAAGTTTGGAAAATTCTGGTTATTAAAGCTTCTACACTGATGACTGAGACAAGAGGACCATGAGTGCCTGCCTGCTACATACTGAGACCATGTCTCAAGGAACAAATTGAACTTACATAGACTTTCTGTGTGTGTGGTTTGGAGTCAGGCTTACTCCACCTCCCATGCACTGGGATTATAGGCTTAGGTCTCCATCCGTATGAATTGAATTCTCCCACTGGTCAACTTCTCTCTGTGGTGCTGGGGTTGAACCAGGGGATCACACATGCCAGGCAAGGCCTCTACCACTGAGATATAGATATATATCAGCATGCCATAGAGGGTTAGCACAGGTTATTAGCTGATGAATGGCTTTAATGGTTTAATATTCTTAAAATGTTGGTTGAAAATGAGCATAGGCATGTATAGGCATGATTATTCTTCACACTGGTTCTGAGTCTCTGCTGTAATAGTTACTGACAAGCTCTACTTTCTGTAGGAAAAGACAATTACATTCATCATCTAGAGTCTAGCCCCCTAATCTGAAATCATCAATTTATTAGAGAAGCCTTTCTCCACC
>LOEQ01000332.1:61913-78347 GCA_001685075.1 Bramus lutescens | reverse complement strand
GTTCTCTCCAAGTTCCTGGGTAACACACAGTAATTTCTCACAGCAATTGTAGTGCTGAAGATAAGATCCTGCCTGCTTCCCTGATACATTCAAATGGATAGACATAGTTCTTAGCTAAGTGTCTTCAGAGGCTACCTCTTGACTGCTGCACTTTTCAGAACAGGAAAATTGCCCAGAAGTTACACTACCAGTTACGTAATTGTGCTGAATTACTCGCACTATTGATTCAGATTTGTAGAAATATTTGGGGAAATAAATTTAACAGAATGAAGAAGCTTTTATATCAGCATACCATGTTCTCAGCAAGAACATAGCGGAAGTTTCCCAGCCCTAGAATTATAATACTGTAATTCAGGTAATTATAACCTTGCAAAAGCAACTGCACTTTCTTTTTTACTGAGGCATTGTTTCTTGGGAGATTAGACTAATACACCTCGCCACCAAAGAAGCGAGGGAAGTGACAAGTTTAGGAAAAGGGCTAGGAGGGAAAATCAACACTGTAAGGTATGAAAACGTTACTAGTGTATAGTAAAGAAGGTATTGAAAACCTAGCAAAGGACTATTTCTTTATTTTGAATGGACTGTCACTTCATAAGGCATCTCTAGCCATTATGCTTCTCTATAAAATAAGTTCTTCAAGCTCATTTCTTGTATTAAAGTAAAATAAATTTGTAATTTTTAATTTAATGATAAACTATTTGTATCTGTTTAATATTAACAAGAAAATGCTGACTACCATTTACTTTTGAAGATTTATTTATAACTGTCTTACATTGTGAGTGTTCATTTCAAATAAAGCAAGACTGTAAGATAATGTATCTGTCAACTTTCAGAACACACATGCCTATTCCCATGTATTTGTTGAAATATGAGCAGTAACTGCTAGGCTGCCATTGCCCCGGGAACCTTGGACACTAATGAGCTGGTACAGATGCTTACGGTTGGCTGTGCAATGGTGATGAAAGATAGGGACAGAGACCAGAAGGAGCCCACCCTGAAGAAATTCCTCTAGGAAAGTAAGGACTTGCTGTTACCTGGTGTAAGAGAATGACTGCAGTGGGAAAGGGTGGAAGAAACGCACTTTAGGTAGAAGGCAGGACTTGCAAACATGCTAGAGCTAAGGTATTTTGGAAGGCTTCTCAGAACTTAAACCAAGTCCAAAGTGGCTGGAGTATAGCGACTGGTAAGTCCTATTAGTTCAATATGGATTCCTCATTAAATTTAAGCTTCTAATTACAAAGAAAATATGGATAGTAATTATGAATACATTTACAAATGACCATAGTAGACCAAATCTCAATATAAGGGAAATGATAAACCTCAGTAATGATGCCCAATACCTAATTTACAGGATTAAGACTTCACATTTTAATCTGGTCCAGAGGATTAGTGTGCTATTTATACTCTTATGGTGGACTTGGAACCGATATAGTGGCTCACAACTGCCTGTAACTCAGACCCAGGGAATCTGACCCCTTCTGACCACTGTGGGTGAAATAGAACTTCTTACAAAAGGTGCCTATAAAGGGCACAGTAGGGGCTGCTAGCGAAGTTCTTCTCTGTTGACTTTCCAGAGGGGCCTGTGCAGGTTAATAGCCTCCCTCTGCGCAGACAGACGTTTTCTCCGACTGCCTAGCAGCCACTCTATCACCCCAAGTCCCCTTCAGGTCCCATGTCTTGTCTGCCCAGTAACCTCATCTCTTCCTGGAGCTATGAAGGAACGCCCAGCAGAGGGAAGGTGGGAATAAGAGAAGATAGAAAAGACAATTAGTGGGTTAAACCAATAAAAGCCCAGTCTCAAAAAATAAATGTGTGGGGGGTTCTTAAACAGCAAACAAAATTTAAGAATGATCAACCTATTTTAAAACAAGTATTTAACCAAATAAAAAGTAAACTTACCAATGTGTTTATTTTATAAAATGTATTTGCAGAAATATTTAATCACACAAGTGCTACAAAAATAAATATAAAATATACATGTTTACATACTGCTTATATATACATCATTTACATATTCAAAACTATAGGCTGTTTTGCCCATGATTCTCAGTGTCTTACTAGTACAGAAACAACAAAAACAAACACAGCACAAAGTTTAGTGCAGTACAAACATGAGCACACAAAGTCTGAGTGAGGGATTATGTACTTGGAGAAAAATCAGATGTCCTAGTTTATTTCATGACCACTGTATTTGGTATGAAAATTTTATTCTATTTTGTTTTCTTAGCATATATTTTTTATGATACAGATTAAAATTCTGTTTAATAGAAAGGCTTTCTGAAGTCATAGTAAACTAAAAAAAAAACCCTCACTTTACTTGAAAGCTAAACAAAGTCATTTATTAAATACAGACATCTGAACACTAGGAGTTGTATTAGAAAACATCAGAAGGATGGACGAAAGACACTGTAATTTCTGTTTGATGTATTCTGGTAATTTTTCATTTTCTCCATACCTAAATGAAGCAGAAAAACAAACAACTTCAATCCTTAGACCTTAAGAGAATACTCAAAAGCACATTTCTCATTTAAATATAAGAGGTAAGAAAACAATAGACTTACTAGAATTCCAAAAATCAACTGAAGTGTATGCAATTTGTTTCTTTCAAAAACAGAACACTTGTTTCATAGGTTTATATACTCAGTACAAGTATAGTACTTTCTTAATAAATATTTTTGATCTGTGATTAGTTGAATATTCAGAGATAGTACTTATATATTGTGAGGACTAGTGGCTTGCCTTCAAAAATGATTGTTAGTACTGGGCGGTACAGTTCAGTTATAGGGCTTGCAAAGCATTCACAAGGCCCAAGGTTCAATCCTACCATAAACAACAACAAGTCTTAAAACTCTTTCAAAAAAAAATTTTTTTTTTAAAGATTGCCCGCATATATGTCTGCAGGCCAGAAGAGGGTACCAGATCTTACCACAGATGGTTGTAAACCACCATATGGTTGCTGGGAATTGAACTCAGGACCTCTGGAAGAACAGGCAGTGCTCTTAACTGCTGAGTCATCTTTCCAGCCTGTGATATAACTTTTATTTGAAAAAAACAACCAAGTTTATTTTATTTATTTAGTTAATTTAGACTTCTTTGAGATGGGTCTCATATAACCCAGGTTGGTTGCTATGTAGCCACGGATGGTCTCTAACTCCTGCTGATTGATGATCTGTGCACTGCCACCACATCCAGCCTGAGGTCAATGTTAGATGTTTATCTCAATCACTTTGAGACAAGGTTTCTCACTGAAACTGAGGCTTACTTATTTGACCAGATTGGGTGGTCTGTGAGCCAAGTATCAGCTTGTCTCCAGGGTGCATACTGCCTTGCCTTTTTCATGGGTGGCTGGGGCTTGAACTAAAGTCCTGCTTGCAAAGCAAGTACTTTAGCAACTGAGCCATCTCTCCAGCCCTCCATGTCCTTTGTGTTTGGTTTTTGAAACAGTCTCACTGTGTAGCCTCTGGCTAGCCTGGAAGTCTTTATGTAGATATGGCTGGCTTTAAGCTCTGTCTCCTAGGTGCTGGAATTAAAGGTATGCACTACCACACCTGGCCCCTCCATGTTCTTTTTAAGTAAATAATCTATATATACATTGAATAGGGTTATTCAATGAAATTCAAAGAAATCGTACCACTTGAGTTGATTATGAATAGTGTAAATAAAAACTGTCAAAACACTAAGCTTATCAATCCACTTATTTCAAAGTATAGAGAAAGGAAAATGAGAGCAAGCACTGGATCCCACCCAGCGCAGTAAAAACTTACCTAGTTGTCTGACCATCTGGTGATGTGTAACTGATGGAAGATACTCCTGCTTGGACCACTAACTGTGACCCATCATTAAACTGAACCCACACAGCTCCGCTAGTTAGCTAGAAAAGCAAGAAGCACAGAAAATGACTATACAGAAGACACAACTTTTTTTTTTTTTGGCAGGGGTGGGGTACGGTTGTTGGTGGTTTTGAGACAGGGTTTTTCTGTGTAGCTCTGGCTGTCCTGAAACTCACTCTGTAGACCAGGTTGGTATAGAGATCTGCCTGCCTCTGCCTCCCAAGTGCTGGGATTAAAGGCATACACCACCTTTGCCCAGCACAACTTGCAGTTTTTAAGGGCTAGCTTAAAACGTGTTCTATAAAGTTTTGTTTTATTCATTCAGTGTTTTAGATTCCCCCATCCCACCCGACCCCACCCCTTTTGAAATAAGTCTCAGTATTAGCACTAGCTGGCCCTGAACTCATAGAGATCTACCTGCTTCTGCCTTAAGAGTTCTAGGATTAAAGGCACACATCATACTTAGTTCTATTTTATTTTCATGCCTATGGGTGTTTTTCCTTCATGTTATGTGTCCATGCAACTTGCTCACAGAACCTGAAAGAGGTCAGAAGAGGGCATCAGATCCCCTAGAACTGGAGTTACAGTCAGATGTGAGCTGCTATGTAGGAATAAAACTTTATTCAGCAAGTGCTCTTAATCATGGGGCCATTTCTCTAGCTCTACAGTTCATTTTTAAGGCAGGGTCTCACTCACTACACAGCCCAGACTGACATCGAGTTCATTCTTGCTTCTACTTCCTAAATACCAGGATTCTAGGCATGTGTGAATACACCCAGACCCAATACAGCTTTTAAAACAACTGTCTCCAATAACTACAAATTTGGGTTTGTAATTATTTTAAGCACTGAAAATACTATTTTCCTTTTTTCTCTACAGATCATTCTAGTGGCTAAGGCACCATAATATTAAAATGACTCAATAAATTTGGTTTCTCACAAATAGCCACTGGGTTATTTATGCACTTGTTTTTCCCATATAGCATTTTCCCAAGATAGGACTGAATGACAAAAGCTCCCCTATTTTCTCTCTTAGCTACTGAAAGTTTTCTACTACAAATGGAAAGGCATGTGGTTTAGGTGAAAACAGTATGGCCACCTGACCAAAACAGACCTTTATTCACATCAGACTATAGTTACACACATTGCAGGACTATGCAAATCAATTCATTATTATAAAAAACTATAGTTTTACTGTCTTTAAAAGGCAAACTAGCGTAAGTTTTACCAGATTACTTTAGGGAACAAACTAGACAATGTGAGAAACACAGGACCACACAGCAGGTGGTACTCAACAAATGTCAACAAACCCCATGAAGTATTAGAGTGAATTTTTACTTAATTGTTAAGTAAAAATACACGTGCCACATTCCAAAACTTCTGATAACATACACAATGTAATATACACTGACATACAATTTTGCAAATTTCAATTCAACGTTGATTTTATTTCTGCAATTTCAAATATCCTAGACATCATTCACGACATCATTTACACTGAAGGCAACCTGGTATCAATATCAGAAGCTTTCTTATATAGACCAATTAAAAAAAAAGCCAAACTTTTAGGAATATATCCAATAAAAAATGTACTTAAAAATTCCTGGAAAAGAGAAGTTGTTAAAATAATTTATATTATTGGGTAATAATTTAATCAATGAAAAAGTCAACAGGTCTACAGTGAGGAAATCATCTTTCTCAGAAATGTCTTACCTGTGTAGCCCAACCAACATTTTTCACAAAAACAGATTTCAAAAGCTGCGCTGATTTAGGAAGACTCAAAGAAGAGAAACTTGTTCCTGTGGAGGTGGCTGTGTGGCCGAGTCCTTCAGCTGTAGCCATCTACAAACAGTAAGGGAGAGGAGGAGCTTGTACATTTGTATAGTCTTTACTGGGTGGTGCTGAGATCTAACCTATGGACACATGTTAAGCATATATTCTACAACTGAGCTGTACCCAGAACTCACACCTTCACTTTCTATAAGGCTCCATGTGACACCTATTTACTTACAGAAGGGTTGAGAACTGGTGCCGCACTGTTCATGTTCAATCTGCTGGGTAATGCTTGCTCTCCCTTTGAGTAGCTTGGGTCCACAGGAGGTGGTGATAAGGCTTTAGGTGAACTAGTATTACCAGGTTTTCTGAAGGAAAGAGAAAGGTACCACTATAGTTACCTAAAGCTTTTAAATATACAGAGAACTAAACATTTATTTAGCTTGTGTGTATGTGTTTGACACAGGGTCCCATTATGTAGAGCAGGCTGGGCTTGAACTCAGAGATCCACTTGTCTCTGCCACTCCAGTGCCGAAATTAAAGGTGTATGTTACCACACCTGGCTAGTTAAATTTTTAAATTTCAATTTTATTTACTATGCATGTATGTGTAAATTGTATGGGAATATAGGCACATATATGCTCCAGAGGGTGTGTGTCTGGAGGTTAAAGAATGATGATTGGAGTAAATTCTTGCCTTCAGTTTTGTATGGGTTTCAGGGATCAAGCTTAGGTTGTTAAAGCTTGCATTTCAAGCACTTTACCCTGTGAGCCATCTCACTGGCCCTTGTAGCTGTTTTGAGGTACAGTGGCCTCCAATTCTTCCAGCCTCTACTTCTTAGGAGCCCGGATTATGGAGTGTGTCACCACGGCGCAACTCTAAACATCATTTATAATGAAATGTCCCAATTGTATCTTAAACATTTTAGCCATAGTTAGGAATTTTAAGCTTTTACCTTCCTACAATTATCGGGAAGAATGAAGAGCTCCCGCTTCTCTTTTCCTCTTCTGAGATTACAGATTCTAGTGCCAAGCAGACACGATGACCCTGTTACAGAGAGATTGCCTCTTGTCAGTAGTTCACAGCTTTAACATGTGATTGTTAGTTGGATGAAAAACAAGTACATACCTCATTAGCATGGTCCATATATATTTTCATTTCCTCTTTCAAGCTGGTAATTTCACTTTCACATTTTAAAGCGTAAGATTTACCAGTTTTTTCAATCACATGAATTAAATCTTCTGTTTTGTGTATTTTGGCTCCTGAAAATTAAGCAGAAAACCATTCTTTTTTAGGTCTTTTACTGTTCCTATACTGAATTATTATACTAGTACATAATGGTGGTCAGAAAAGTTATTCACATCATTTATTGATCATTTGTAAAACGGCACTCCAAATATCCAACAAAGGTAAGGCACCATTTTCTCTTTTTAGCACGCGTCTGACCTGACTGCACAAAGGCATAGCACTCACACAAAATAGCAGGGATAGCTGGGATCATGTGCTGGGATGTGCACATGGGGACCCTTCATGGAGAGAGACAGAATGCTCAAAGACACTGTTAAACACGTCCATTTGGGTCTCAAAGAAGATATGGATATTGCTTTTCATGCAGTTTATGTTATGAACTGATGCAAGCTAAGCAGCCAAAAGGACTATATCTCATACATTACAGATGAACTGCTGGATGTACAACCATAAATCTGGATCACATGTATTATACTCACCGTCATAAAACCAAACCTCGAAATCAGCACCAGGAGAATTCTCCATCAAAATACATTTAGCGTATCTTGTAAAATAAGTGATTTTGGGAGTTTTAGATCTCACGAGCTGAATAAATCTGGAAGCATACTGATATTTCCGCCAGTATTTTTCTGAAGAAGAAAAACACACATAATATTACAGAAGAAAGAATTGACTAAACAGGTATATCTGCATTCAGATTTCTGGTAAGGTTAGACAGTTTTCTTGTTTTTAAAAACAAGATGAGTTTATTCAGTAGTTATTCCTCCACATCACAGCTTCTAGGAACTTAAGCAGGAGGTAGTCAGTTACCAACAATTCAATTATACTATATATATCATCTCTCTCTCTCTCTCTCTCTCTCTCTCTCTCTCTCTCTCTCTCTCTCAAATGTGAAAAACTAGATACTTCATGCTGAAATTTCTGATGATAGACCAATAACTAAACATTAGTTCTGATGTTATATAATATATAATAATGCTTCAGAGCTAGTTTTCACTTAAGGGGTTTGTGGCAGTATAACATACGAACAGTAGACAGTAGAGTGGTTAAGATACACCAAATCGTCCCAGACACTAAGTACAAGAACACGACCAGCAGTCAGACTGAAGCCAACGTAGTTACAATTTACAACCATACATACAAAATTTATGTGCATATAAATCTATTATTTCAGTCCATGTCCTGAAAATGTACATACCCGGCAAATTGTCAAAGCTGTACCTACTGATGTTGTCAGTAGGCAAGGGTGGTCTATCAGCAAGAGGAAAGCCTCGTCCATCATTTGGATAATAAACAGTGATCTGATTAAAAAATAAATAAAACTTCTAATTGTATGCTATTAAGTATTATCCTTTGTTACCAAAAAGTATATAAAGTTCTGTTAAGCATTAATTTAGAAAAACATTAAAATAGTTTCTAAAAGTAATAAAGTATTCTAATCTAAAATTTTAATTTTATTACTAGTTACAATTATTTTTATTTTTCAGTTTGTGAATTCCAAAGATACAGATTAAATATCATATTGTAAAAAGACCTTAGTGCCAAATGTTTAATGCCACACCTAAAATTCCAAGTGAATAAAATCAGTACGCTACCATAGTCCCGTCACTAGAGATCTGAAGAACTTCTTTCACATGTCCTTCAGATGTACACTCTTTAAGAAGTTCCACACACACCTCCTCTGAATCAAGGATGCTCACCTAGGGAAACAGAAAAATCAATAAATTGTCTTTTAAGAACAATTCTGGCACATAATATTTAAGAGGGAAAAGTACTCAACCATAGCAGAACCATAAAATCCAAAAGCTGCTTCACTTTTGCAGTCTAGAACAGCAATGTAGTTGGGTGCAGTTGTGAGCCAGAAGGTATAAAGGTGAGAATGTGTAATCAAGTGTGAAATGCTAACCAATGAGCAAAAGGCAAACAGAAGGTAGGGTGGGGAACAAGGACCCTGAAGACAATGGAGAGCCAAACAAAGGCAAGACAGGAAGACATGGGAAGCAAAGAACAAAGAGGATCAAGATGGAATCACAACATAATCATCCTGTCTTCACATATACTCAGTGACTTCTCAACACAGAAATGCATTTTGCTTTAATTTTAGTTGTTTTTTAAAAAAATTGTATTTTCTATATCACCTTTGATTTCAAATGAAATGCCAACTGTAGGTGTAAATAAAGTGTTTAATGTAGCATGTAGCCAGTATTATTTTTACAGAACTGTCTTTTAAATACAAATAATTTAGGGGCTGGAGAGGTGGTTTAGTGGCTAAGAGCACTTGTTCTTGCAGAGGACCTTGGTTCATTTCCCAGAATCCACATGGTGGCTCATATCTGACTGTAACTCCAAAGCCAAGGAATTAATGCCCCTTTTTTGGCTTCCCTGGGCACCAGGCAAGCATGTAGTGCCATACATACATGTAGGCAAGACACTCACAAACACAAAATCGAAATAAAGAAATTTAAAAAATCAGTTAAGTTCAAAGTTCCAAACTTATCAGAATCAACTAGCCATTGTCAGAAGCTAGAGGGTAGTAGGCAGGGTGGTAGTATACACCTATAGTCACAGCATTCATGAGGCGGAGGCAGAATATCCAAAGCCAGCCTGGATTACCTACTGGAAACTCTTAAATACATACAACAAAACCAAAATATTACCTATCGAAACTAGAGGGAAACAAAGGCATTTTTCCATGGATACTCAATTTTTTCTTGAATGTTAAGTTTATATATCTCAAATTCCAAAGATATCATAGGAACTAAAAAGATCACACTTAAGAATTGTATTCCAAGGAAAATGTCAAATAGTAACTTAGAAAAAATAATTGACATACCACAGCCTTTTTTGTTTTTTGTCTGATTGGTTTTAATCTGTGAGCAATCAACGGAGATGTAATGCTTCGTAAGGTTGGTTTCTGGTGACCCAATGTTGATTCCATACTTGTATTCTTGCTTTGTTCAGAATGAGTATGTAAGACCAGCTCTTGTTGCATGATCTCAGGTTTACTATGATATGCAGTCATGTACTTCGTGGTACTCAGCTGCTTCACAGGAGTATCAGCATTCTTGCTGGCTCTCGTATCAGTCCAAGTATTTCTTAACATGTCCCGTGAATCTGGATAGCCCTGGAAATCTCTGTTTGGGCCAACGGTGTTGTGCTCATTAGTTTCTCCTAAATGAGCTAAAATATACATTAAAAAAAATCAGTTTAGTAAAATGTAGCACAATGTAATTATAAGAGCATAGCAGGGAGGATGGTCTTTCTATGTAGCACTAACTATCCTGGAACTCAACAGATGGGCTTGCCTTGGCCTCCCGGGTTTAAAGGATTAAAGGCATGCTGCACCACGCCCTGACACTAAATAGCACCTTTAACAATAGAAAAAAGTCAATCATAAATATTTATGTATTATAGGTTTCTTTAATCAGTAAGTTGTAGTTGTTCTTTGCCAAACGGGGAACTGTGCACTGAAATGATAGCCATGCTAATTTCTTACACAGTAACCGTTTTACTATTTATAACTTTATTATGTATCTTAAATATATGAAATTTCTTTTTAAAAAAGAAGCTATTAAGAAAATGAGCTCTTAATAAAATCAAAAAGTAGTTACAGGAACATTTAAGTCAGGTTGAAAAACTTTTAGTATTCTTATGACTATGAAAATGTACTAATATGAAGTCAATTTTTCTTTCTTCCTTGGTTTTTCGAGACAGGGTTTCTCTGTGCAGCACTGGCTGTCCTTGAACTCAGAAATTCGCCTGCCTCTGCCTCCACAGTGCTGGGATTAAAGGCGAGTGCAACCAATGCTTGGGAAATCAAATCTTCAATCAAAGTCAAGTCAATGTTCATCAGAAGGGGTTCTGATAAAAAATACACAAATTCTTTTAATATAGATTGTTTATCACATCTCTACTTAGAAAATGTGCAACTAAAAGCAAAACACTGACTACTTCCAGTATCCCTATTTGCACCTACTGCAGTCTTGCTGAATTCTACACCATATTTCATGGTTTTCAGAGCTTATGTCTAAAGAATTTTGTTGATGTATGTGTCTGTGTGCCTTTGTGTGTACATGACTGCTATGTACACGCAGTGCTCGGCTACCATACCTCCTGGAACAGGAGTGGCTGTGAGGAACCTGTGTGGATACTGGGAACTGAACCTGGGTCTTCAAGGAAGACCAGCAGGTGTTCTTAACCACTGAGCCATCTCCCCAGGCTAGAGTTCCCATTTTTAAAAGGGCCTTAAATAAATAATTTAATTATATAAAACTCTCTGTGGTAAATTTTAATTATTTTACTTCTTTTTTTTTTTTTTGAGACAGGGTCTCACTTATGTAGCCTAGCTGGTCTTGAAGTCACGGTCCCTATACCTCTGTCTTCCAAGTGGTGTAATTAAAGGCATGGGCCACCATATCCTGATGCTATTTTTTTTTAAAAGCCTTAAAATGATCAGTTATATAAAACGCTAGTTCTTCAGTATAAAGTCTCAGAACTTTCATAATTTTATCTTAAATGACTGTAAAGCGTCTTGTCCTCACATTCTAAGGGAAAATATTTTCTATCAAGTAAAATACTTTAAAATTGAAGCACAACGACTATATATTTATATAAGGTTTATTTTTCCATCTCAGAAAAGCCCATGTTACCAAGTAAAAATAACCTGTACATAAGTATAAGAAAGCAAGACTAAGTCCAGGGCAGTTTTGTAGTTTAAAAAACACACAAACAAACCAGTAAGCACATATGGTCAGATTAATTCCCTTTTAGCCTTCTGAAAATCCTATTTCTTGAAAAGGAAAAGATTCTTTTGACAGGGCATAACAAGTCTGCCTCATGAGAGCTATTATCTCACACTCCACACATCATGGTGAAAGACGATCTCCTCCTCCAGATGCTGCCTTTTAATTCTCTCTTCCCACCACTATTTTCCACCCACCTTCTGTGAGTGCTGTTCATTAATGAGGGACACTTAATCTCCACAGTCTTAATAATGACCTAGGGACAGCTGCTTAAATGTTTAAGGTTTTAGCTGTGTATTTCAGTATGAGGCACTATTGGAAAACTAAAATTCTCACATCAGCTTCTCACAAGTAAAGTCAGGCACCCTCTGATTACTTCATGGGCATCGATAACAGCAGTTTTTGACACAGGTTCCACCAGAATAGGCTTAAAGGTCCAGCCTGAGCCAGGACTACTTGAGAATCCTTGTTCTACTTAATCACAGATCAGTAGTGCAAACTGAGTTGTGTACACTCTGCTCATGTATGTAAGCTTTCTTCTTAATATTTGTAATGAAAACTTAACAAATTAACAAGTTAATCATATACCATAAATATTAAGAACAGATAGGTTAAATATTCAAAAATGTTAAGTGTTTATTATTAGAATACATTTTATTGACAGTGATTGGTACTGTTTTCTTAGACACGAGAAAACTGCAGTGTTTAGCAGGTTCAAGGCCATTAACTCTGATCCAGTGCTCTATTAAAAGCTTACCGTTCACTTGCGGACGCCCAAACCACTGCTGTACCCTTTCCATCTGAGCCGTCTGCTCTGCAAATGGAAAAGGAGTGTTTCCTAGGCATCGATGATTGCAACTAAAGAGGGAAAAGAAATCTCATAAACCAGTCATCGGGGAAAGAGGGACTGGGGACAGAACCTGGGGTACATACACAAACACTGACTATGTGTTCTATAATAGCAGAATTCCTACACACTAAATATTCTAAGGCAGAAACCTAGAAGAGGGTTGGATACCTGAATCTTGATAATAACTGGAGAGAACAGTATTTATATAATCATCTCTAAAATTCCTATGCCAAAACGCCATGACATTATAATGGCACCACTGTATCTACTAATCTTTTAGAAGTTTACATTTCAAATATTAAAAGATTACACACAAAAACCCACTTAGGCACAAAAATTAGTCAGTACCACAGCTCCTCCTCACTCAGCCTCAGCTTCCCTATACATGCAGCCACTATTAATCTTATAGGGATCAAACCTGCTCAATAAATAGTATGTTATGCTAGAGATCTGCTGTAAATAACATACCATATATTTATGAACATATAGGTTTTTTTGCAGTGCTGAGGACTGACCTGAAGGCACTATGCATGTTCTCCCATTGAGCTATATATAATAAGCTTATATGCACTTAAGAGACCTTAATCAACATTAATAGCACAAAAGACTTTGTTTTGAAAAAGACTAGAACTTGCTGCCACATAGACTGGATTCAGCTGCATGAACGTTCTGCTTGTGCCTCCCAAGTTCGAGGACATGTGCCACTACACCTGGCTCAAAATTCTAATTCTATCTTCCCACCTTGTTTAGATGCAGCTTTCTATCTGTGCTTATACAATGTTTATCAAAATGCTTTTGACAGAATTATCCTCAAAGTGCTTGGTCATTATTATGTCTTATAAAAGAACGACAAGTATTGGCTGTTTTGTCTTTAAGGAAATTAAAAAAAACTGATACTGCTGTTTGTGGGGAAATACCTCTCTTCATTTTCATCCAGGGATCTTCTGGGCTTTGAAAGCATTTCTACTGAATGACATCGTTCTAGTGAGTGCGTTTTTGATCGAGATGGATTAGAAGTGCTGGATCTATCGGAAGAATGAGCTCTGCGAAGGTATCGAGAATGTGGCCTTTCTTCTGCATCTTCAATTACTCTTCCCTGTGCCCTATTACTAGTCTCTTGGTCTGGGTTTCCCCACTGCATACAAAAATTGCTTCCATCTCCTGAAGAAAAGTCACTTAAATTCTTATTTTTTGGAAATACTGTAATTTTATTTGGAAGTGACTGACCAATCAAAACTCTTCTTCTGTCAAGTAAACTACCATTCAAACTGGTACTGGAAGAAGCTGTCATTGTAGAAATTGTGGCATGCCCACTATCCATTGAATCCTCTACAGTCCCCAAGTCTTTACTTTTTGTTAAAGGATTTCGTGACATAAAAGGATGGTCCAACACAGAAGACAGATTTAACCGATCTGCAGGATTTCTACGAAGTAACTGGTGGATGAGGTCCTGGGCTTCTCGCGACAAAAAGGCTGGCATTTCATAATCTGCTAATACTACTTTATTCAATGTGTTCTTGACTGTATCAGTGTCGAAAGGTGGTCTTCCAATAAGTAATGTATAAAACATACAGCCCAGTGACCAAATGTCGGATTCAAGTCCATGTGCACTTCGAGTTGCAATCTCTGGTGAAATGTAATTAGGAGTTCCACACAGTGTGTAGTGCTTTTCATGTGGCATTTTCAACTGCGTTGCTAGTCCAAAGTCAGCAATCTTTATGTTCATATTACGTGTAAGTAAGATGTTAGAGAGTGTGAGGTCCCGGTGTAATATGCCATGAGAATGAAGATACAACATTCCTGTGATGATCTGGTGCATGAAGTGCCTAGCTGTGAAGACGGAAAAAAAAGACAATAATTCAAAAGTTCTGGAAAAATCCAATATTTAGAATACATGAAAAAACCTAGTACGCATGCCAGAGTATTACATTAAAATCCTAGCTTGCAGCTGAGATTTACTAACTAAAACATGATTCTAGTGATGCTATCTAATTCCTCTTAAGAAAACTTAGGCAAAACTTAGGCACCTCTTTTAATCTTTGCTTTTTCCAACTTAAGAATATAGGGAAGCCAAATTTTATACCAGTACGAAGTGTTTAGGGTAACTAGAGTAACCAGATATTCACAAAAATTTAAAAAAATTATTTAGACAGATTCAATGCAATGCCCATCAAAATCCCTGCAAAATTCTTCAAAGTCCTCGAAAGAACGGTACTCAACTTCAACTTCATATGGAAAAGCAAAAAACCCAGGATAGCCAAAAGAATCCTGCACAATAAAAGAACTTCTGGAGGCATCACAATCCCTGACTTCAAACTCTACTACAGAGCTACAGTACTGAAAACAGCCTGGTATTGGCGTAAGAACAGACAGGAGGACCAATGGAACCAAATTGAAGACCTGGATATTAATCCACATACCTTCGAACACCTGATTTTTGACAAAGAAGAGAAAACATAAAATGGAAAAAAGGGAGGGGGAGGAGGGAGGAGGGAGGGAAGACACAGAGTGCGCATGAGCACAAAAGTCAGAAGAACAGTGATAGGATGTTGTGCTACAAATGTTTTTTCTTTTTTACTAAATATTACAAAATAGCATTTTTCAAAACAACACCTTCAAAAGTCAAGTGTTTACCAAATGAAAAGAAAAAAAAAGAGAAAAACTATCCCATCCCAAAGACACCTACCTTCACTTTCTGAGAAAGGTTTCATCCGGTTCTTTAGATACCTGTTCATTTCTCCATTATGGCACATTTCTAATACCAGGTATACATAATTGTTATCTTCAAAGTAATTATAAAGCTGAAACAGAAAAGGGCACAGTCAATGACACAAACATCCAGCTTTCCTAACTACTTCTATACACCTTGTATATTACCTCCAAAACAGAAGGGTGTTTCAACTGGCAATGTATTTTCACCTCATTTTGGACTCTCTGAACCATTCCAGCTTTGTACATGGCTTTCTTGTCGATCTAAACATAAGAGGCCAGATTTATTTGATGTTAATGATCCTTTGGTTTGAACCCAGGGCCTTGTGCACGCAAGAGAAAAGTACTCTATCACCAAGCTTCCATCCCTAAGCTCAGACTAAAGCCCAAATATTAATATAAAATTGTACTAAGTCTTTTTATATATCTTTAAAGTCAACTTACTCTTATTTATTTTCCACCTTTGCACCTATTTAAAGAATTCGCAGCATGTCCAACACATTTCTGTTAACAGAGGTTGGCTTTGGACTTCTGATCTTCCTTTTTCCACCTCCTCAGACCTGGGATTATAGGCATGCACCACCATGCTCGACAATAATGGTAGTTTGGATTACTATAGCCACACATAAGCGAAATATATTAAATAAATTGTCCGGACGTCTTCCCATCACCCTAAGTATTCACAGTAACAAAATGTATAAAACCTTCACGTAAGCAAGGTTAAGGGTCTCTTAGATGTCCTTAAGTTCAGCTGCTGAATTTAGCAACACTGTCTTTTCATTAGGTAATGTATTTTATACGCGCGTGCGCACACACACACACACACACACAGTAGGGTGGCAGTGTGCACAGTCTCTAGTAGATAATGACTGTGACATTTTAAACAGCGTGCCTTTCTAGAACCTTGCAAAATATTGTAGAAAGGGTCACTAACACATTCTTACCATTTTGATTGCAACTTCCAAACCGGTGTGAATGGACTCAGCTCTGTAGACTCCAGCAAATGATCCTTTACCAAGTAGATTTCCAACCTTAAAGTCCTTTTAAAAAAAAATGAAAGATTAGACGTGATGACTCGTAGAACTAGAAAGTAAGAAAGTTGGGTAGGAACTGGAATAAATCTGGTAAAAAAAAAAANNGGGGGGGGCAGAGAGGAAAGAGGACAAGGTTCAAGCAGTCATCAGACCTCGATAATGCAGGTGCCTGGGGTGGCAGGCATCTTGCCGATCCGCGGAACTTGCTGAGCTCCAGCCGGGAAGGAGACTGAGCCCTCTAATGAGCTG
>LOEQ01000332.1:35952-49704 GCA_001685075.1 Bramus lutescens | reverse complement strand
CCTGAGCTAATAGGCCAATCAGTTTATAATTAATGTAGGCCTCTGTGTGTTTCTGTGTATTTCTTTGGGACTTAATGACTTCAGGAACTGGGCAGGACAGAAACCTCAGTCATCAAGAAACTAAGTTTATAAGACCACTTCCATGATGAAATGTTACTCAGTGCAACCTGTACCTGTGTTCATGGTCTGTGATCACTCACGATAAAATTATGTCCTTATTTTGAAGTGAGAGCTGTGTTTTATGCCTACAAATGTGATCTTTTTAGGGTTTTATAATAATTTTACTCAATATGTTATAAAATGTTTATAAATAAAACATTTGATAGTTACATTCCATATACAGTAATAATTTCTAGAATTTTTGTAATAATTTCTAGAATTGAGAATTTTGGCTAAGAGTTATAATGCACTCACTTCTAATGTCTACATGTTTGTATATTATATATTCTGACACAATGTCCCAAGAAAGTTGTACACATTTAAATTGGTCAGAGGAGAGTACCCACTTCTCCACATCCTTCCAACTATAGCAGAGATTATAAACGTGATCACAGCAAATGAAGCAGACCAAAACCACCTGCATTCTTAGTGACTGTGTACGCATCTCCTTGTCAGCCCCCAACCCAGTGGCTTCGCTTATTTACATCTTTACCTAATTTTGGTGCCATGTTTTTCATGTTTTTTATAGCTTTTGACATTTTTATTATCAATGTTTATTAAATTTCAAAGATTATCTAAGATTACATAAACTTAAAAACAGGACTTCACAGTGGAAGAATTCACATTCCAAAGATAGACCTATTGCAATAAAGATATTAGAGGTCGCAAGGAATCTGGATATTTATGTTGGTCATATTGGTGTATTTCATTCTGTATTACTCTTGGAACTTAAAGCCAGAAATGTCTAGCAAGTTGCAAAAATATGTAGACACCCTCATAACCTAGAATTGTTGACGTCAGCAAAGCAAAGCCTGGCTTTAAACTTCTCTTCTATGTTCTTTTGCAAGTTGATTACTTCTCAGTGTATACTCATTAAGTTTTTAGTCCCTAAAATTATTTTAGTGTCTAAACCTATTAAAACGGACATTTTAGGTAGTGATATGGCTCAACAGGTAAGAGTGACTGCTGGGCAAGCCCGGGAATCTGAGCTCTATCCTTGAAACCCATACAGAAGCCAAGAATCAACCTGCACAAAGTTGTCCTCTGATCTTCTGTGAGCCATGGCACATGTATCCACACACTCATTGTGTCCTTTAACACACACCACAAAAACATTTCTAAAAGGGAATTTTAGTTTCTTACCTTTGACCTTGCAACTATTTCTGAGACCTTTACCACAGGATCTTGAGTAAGACTTAGCTTGTTTTGAGCATTCATCTTACTGTTCAGCCAGTTCATGGACTCGCTGATGTACTGCTCAACCTTTTCCATTTCAGCATGATCCAGATGCTCATACCTTTCATCCTATTACAAAAGTGATACAATTGTAAAAGGAAAACAAGTAACTGAGTTTTCATAAGTAATGACTTATTGATAATTTCTTCTTAAAACCTTCAAGTTCTTATTATACTCTGCATGTATATTAATGTAAAGATGCTACATCAAGGTAATAAAAGCTACAAAGACTAGGATATAATATAAAATCAGGATGGACTTGCAAAGGACTCCCAAAAGAGTCCTTTGGAGAAGAACCATCAGTAGAGGCTCTGCAATGGGCAAGAGAAGCTAGGATAGAGTAGAATGAAAGTAGGTGCAGAGGTATATAGTGAAGGAGAAAGAAAATTCTGAACATACCATAAAACTAGGTGGTACATCTTTGACAAAAAAAGGACAATGAAATTCTGTCCAAACTACACAGTTGCAGCTTCTACATCCAGGAAACCACCCCATGGTCACAGTTTATATCAGTAGCCAGCAGAGCAGAAAGAAGCAGCAACATAACATAAAGCAAGAGGATTTCCTAATAAAGATTATGGATTGCATAGAAAATGCAGGATGGACAAGGAAAAAGGAGTTGTTGAGGAAAGAGAAGAGGACAATAGGATGCAGGACATGAACGCAGAAGGCAGAGAAGGGTACATGGTGTAGGAGGAAGTAGAAGAGGGGTAAAGGAGGATCATCTCATTACCTTTGAAAATTCCATAATGAAATCCAATACTGTATATGCTAGTTAAAGTTCTTTTAAACAAAATTCTTTCACTGTATTTATTTTCCTTCAGATTTTTGAGACAGGTCCTAACCTAGCTAAACTAGGGCTTTTCCTTAGAAGCCTTAGCTTCTTCAGCACTGATTAACCCCTTGGGGATACCATTTTTCAGAACTGTTAAGCTTTTCCAGTTTCCTTTATAAGATAACAAATTGCAATCTTCACATTGGACTAGGCTTCTAGGCTGCTACATTTTATTCACTTTCTTACTACCTCATGAATTAGGTTTTCCTTGTTAGTTATTTGCACTAATCAATATACATGCCTTTTTAAAAATTATCTGGAGCCTTTTCCAGTACGCTCAACTCTAATCAACTTGAGGCTATTTGTAAAGTCTGAAATCTCTACTACTACTATTGTAACAACTACTATTATAACTACTAATAAACTGATTACATAACCACCTACTTTTTGAAGTTTTCTCCATGTCAGTATATTTAAAAATGAAGCCAATTCATAACTATCTTTGGAGTAATTTTGGAATGTTACATTTGTACCTTATAAACAAGATAAATGCAAAACTCTAATCACTCTTGGTCTTTCATTATCAGGTTTGAGCGTCTATCATTTCTTGATTATTTTATTCTAATGTCTTAACTAGTCTACTACTAGACTCTTCACAAACTAGGTCAAGTCATATTGCTCGTATGTTCTAAAAACCCCAAGCTACCTGTATCAGAGTAAACCCCAAACTTTCACAACAGCCCAAATGAGGCCTGTGATGAGACATCTGTCCCCTCCCCAGATTAGGCCACACCAGCTTTGATGTTTCTTTTGTATGTTCCCCCAAGTGTGTGTGTGTGTGTGTGTGTGTGTGTGTGTGTGTGTGTGTGGTGGGGAAAAGGGTGTATTTGAAGTGAATGCCAGAGGGCAACCTACAGGAGTCAGGTCTTTTTCTTTCATTTGTGTGACCTTAGATCACCAGACTCAGTGGCCTTTATGAATGAAGCCATCTCTGTTTCTGTTTTCAAGAATATTTCTTCACCATCCATTCTGAGCCCTGGCTTTCCTCAATTCTTTTATGGCGTATATATCTCTCACTGGTCTGCCCTGTTCTCTGACATAGCTCCTGAAAGTCTCTTACTTTCTCCATAGCCCTTTTGTTGGCACTTTATTTTCCAACTGAAGCATATGAGACCAAAAAGGCCCAGTATTTCTGTTTGCTAAAGTCCAGGACCCACAAAACATCCTGGTATATAATTAGAACTCACTCGCCTAATGACAAGTAAAGTCTTAGTTTCTTTTGGATGGTATCTTAAACCCACCCTCAAGAAGACCACTAGAATCAGAGGAGTACTAATCATGACAGGAACTATACCAGATTTGAAATATGCTTGCTATTTTATCTGCCTCATTCTTTACTTTTCTGTTATCCATATATTCTGTTTGTGAGTATGCAGGCAGATTGGGCTAGTCAATAATACATTTTCTTTTACAACACACATACATCTTTTAAAATAAAGAATTAAGTTGTATATTGGAAAACTGTAGATACTGAGAGGTTGTATAACACTGATACCAGCTACTTCGGTTTGACTCCTGACTCCTATCATTTATGATCTGTGTAATCCAACAAGCTGCTTAAACATCCAGATCTTCTCATATGCGAATTGAGACAACAGTCGTCATCGTTCACGGGTAATAAATACCCTGGTGAGAACTGTGTGAGACAACCCACAGTGTTTAACATCTACTAAGTGCTTGAGGAATCTAAGTGATTGGGATGATGCCATGCCTGAATGATCCTGGTGTTGCCCTCTCCTATATATGGATGCAGTGTTAACACCATTGATCAAATCTGGTGATAACAGAATGTAAGTGGGGTGCAGTAAACCTGACCCCATGGAACAACCTCAACAAGATGGCCTGTTTCTCTTGAGTTTTCTGGAATAGGGCTGTGTTTTCTGGTCTGCTGCAATAGAACAACAGCAAAGAAGAGGTGAATGGACACAGTAAAGACTGTAAGGTATAAACCAATAATTTCCTAAATAGTCTGCTAGGCCTGAATGGTTACTTACTGTTCCATCCAAGTGGACATATGTTATATATAACTCAACCTGAAGCTTCAGAACAGAGAAGAGTTAAGAGAGATTTGGGTGTGTACAAAGAACAAAAGGAGATTATGGATGAATGACAGAAGACTAACAACAAATTAGGCAAGAAAAAAATATAGTCTGGCAGCATAGAGGCAAGGAAGACTTTTTTCTTATAAGAAACACAAACATGAAAACAATGGGTTTTGTCACTGCATTAACTTAAAGCATGGCTTCAGGGAAATCTAAGCGGTGAAAGCCTCAGATTTTAAATGTCTTGGAGTCCTCTACTGGTAATTCCTCATTAAAAAACTCTTGGTTAGGTGTGTTCGGTCTCTTGAGAAGCTGCACTCTGGGGCTGAGGGCTTCTCCAGTCACCACACGTCGTCCTCCACAGCTGCCCTCACACCCCAGTACCTTGTTTCTGTGTGCTTCTATCACTTTCAAGACAAGTTGAATCTTTTTTCCCAAGTCGTTTAAAGCTTTTGGTCTCTCCTCATGTTCCACATACTTCATTTGAATGGGCTGGCCATACTTCTATTAGCAAGAAACATTTAAAAAGAGTGAATAATTTTAACAGGATACGTTTATTTCTCCCTTGGAGGATGATAGACAAAGAAGACAGCTAGACAAAAACATGATTTTTCTATTTTCCCACAAAAAATGTATTTCAGTGGCCCTTATCCTACTTTATAACACTTATTTTATCAAAAAATTTCACTCATGGTTATCTCTTGACTCTTTTCAAAACCCAAAACCTAATCCAAACTGTCAATCTTTTCAAAGCAAGGTGCTAAAACTTTAGAACCATTTGAAAAAGAAAATAAGGACTATTTGGAATTTGCAAATTTAAAACTTGGTTTCAAATTTTATTTTTGAGATGGGGTCTCTCTGTGTATGTACCTCTGGCTGTCTTGGAAATCCCTATGTAGACCAGGCTGGCCTCAAACTCACAGAGACCCACCAGCTTCTGCCTCTCAAATGCTGAGATTAAAGGCAAGGTGAACCAAACTGAATACCGGTGCTTTAGCATTATAATTTTTATAAAACATTAATATTCACCTACTACTTGAAGCAATTCACTAACCTTTAGCTCCTGAAGCTTATCCACATAAACTTGTTTAGGTTGGTCTTCTCCTTCTTCATAAAGCCAATTTTCTGTGTCTTCCAATATTGCGGACAGTTTGTTCATGTCCTAGTCAAACATTTAAGAGACACTAATTCCAAATGTCTTGGAAATAGAGGTCAATACCAGATTCTTCTGAGCTTATTCTTAAAAAAAATGTTTTTCACTATCCTCCTCCAACTTAAAAAAAACAAGCCATCAAGAAAAATTGACAATAACAAATTTGATATACTTTTAAACATAATTCTTATGAAGATTTTCAACTAGACATTCAAGTTCTTACAGCTTCAGACTTACTTCTGGAGTGATGAACTTTTCGTAGACTGAGCCCAGTTTGTCTCTGAAATCATAGACGTATTCTTCCACAGCGTTTTTAGCATCATTTCTTTCTTTCTCTAACTTATCCTGCATTATCATCTTCCCCTATTCAAAAAGTTTCAGATTGTCATAAAAATATGCATTAGAGAACTGTTAGTTAAAACTATGACATCACTTCATACCTCGTAAGAGGAGCATATTACAACAACAACAGGTAAGGATCTTTGGACTGTAGAGACTATAGAGAAACTGAACTGATGGAAAAAAACACTCTACAACTGTGGACCACAGGAACAGTGTGAAGGTTCCTCAAATATATATAATATATATATATTCTATATATATACCAGTTGTAGTGACATATGCCTTTAATTCCAGTACTTGGGAGGCAAAGGGAAGCTGATCTCTGAGTCTGAGGCCAGAGAGTTCCCTACTCCTGAGTATATACCCAAATGAATGGAAATTAGACACTTCACAGATATTTGTATGCTAGCATTTAGTGAGCCATTATTAATTATCACCAGAAGTATAAACTGAAACCACCCACTAACTGATGAATAGATAAATGATATGTGTACACATACAACAGAACTATGAGGCTTAGAAAGGAAGTTCTATATATATGTGAACCCCAAGATCATGCTTAGTAAAACAATCCAGGCAGAAACAGACAAGTATTATCTGCTTCAATTTATGCGAGCTATCTAAACAAGGCAGATTTTTTTTTTTGAGACAAGGTTTCTCTGTAGCTTTTTTGGTGCCTGTCCTGGAACTAGGTCTTGTAGACCAGGCTGGCCTCGAACTCACAGAGATCTGCCTGCCTCTGCCTCCCAAGTGCTGGGATTAAAGGCGTGAACAAGGCAGATTCTTAGGAGACAGGAAATAGAAGAATGTTCAATGAGAACTGGGAGAAGGAAGGAGTGGAAAGTTTGAATTCCATGCCACAACATTTCCATTTGGGACAGTTGAAAGCTTTGAAAATAGTGGTGATGGTTGTATAATACCAAATGTGATAATTATTAACATTGTATACTTGAAAATGGTTTTAAGATGTCAAATTTTAAACTACAAGTATTTAAAAAGTAATAATATATCCTCTAACCACTGACTTGTATGCTTTGAGTAAATGTATTATATGGTATGTGACTTACACCTCAGTAACAGCATTTGAACACATCTATACATGTTTCAATTCCAGCATCCCCATTTACTAGCTGGGGACAGCAAAAGTCATCTACTCTGTGTGCATGTTACATTGGTACACTAAGTGACTAATTTCACATGGCTGTAAGACCTATCACATGCAGTATCTTCCTCCACACGTGATGCACTACCCTTGGTCAGGGATAGATTAACAGTGGTTGTGATGCTGAGCTTTGGAAATTGATGACCTAAATCCAAATATGAACGTTATTGTCTGACTGGGGTAGCATACTGCACACAGACTTCAGTTTTCTTGTCCATAAGCTAAGCCCTTAACAGTATCTATGAGTTATGTTTGTTTTGAGAACCTAAAAGATGTTAGCAAGAACCATTATGACTAAAAGCAAGGAAAGAATGCAATTATAATTCTTAAACAAAATTTACTTAAAAGCACCTGGTTTTCTAAACACAAGGATTCCTTGACAAGCTGTAATACAATGACCTAGATTTAAAAAGAGACATTTAAAAAAATAATGAAAGTCTCATTTTGTACATAAACCTACTATGGTTTCCTAAAGTTAGTTCCTTTGGAAAAATTAGACTATAAACATATACATTCTGAGTATTATATGAGTTCTTCAGGAATTACTATGCATGAATAGAGCCTTGTTAATAAATAGGTATTATGCATTGATACTTTAAATAAGAAGTCTTATAAAATCAAAATCTCTTCATGTAATGATGGACAGTAAACGGTTGAAAGCAACATGCTTCAAACACTGACCTAATGTCTATAGATATTAGGAACCACCATTTCAGTATAAAATTAGAGGACAAATACAAATCACTTCATATAATCACTGCTAAAGAAAGAATTCACTTCTAAGAGACTGGAACTCTAAATGAAAATAGACAAGGTCATGTAAGAAAATGTTAATAAGGACAACAGTTTAAAAATCATTAATCAACACTCTGAACACATTTAAGAGAGGGGTTTGTTAGGCCAGTGGTGATGCTACATGTCTGTGATCTCAAAACTCAGAAGGTGGAGGAAGATTCAGGTCCGCCTAGGCTATACAGAAAGACCCTGCCTCAACACCTCTTTAAAATGAAACACAAAAAAAATCACCCAAACCAAGCCAAAACAAAAAGTGGGCTGTTTCTATTTTATGATTGCTAGAGAATAAAGGAGGGGCTGGGTGGTGCAAATGTTTATAATCCCAGCACGGAGGAGGTAGAGGCAGGAGGGCCAGGACTTCAAGGTTATCCTTAATTACACGATGAATATGAGGCTAGTCTAGGCTACAGGAACCCTGATTTTAAAAAAGGGTGGTGGTGGTTATGAATCAGTCTCAGAAAGGTTTTTCTCTATAGTAAATACCGGGCTTCATATAATTAAGATGAAAGTATTATGTACAAATACAGTTTATTAGTTTGATAATGTTATAATTCCTTAATAATTGCAGATCAGACTGCTGAGCTTTCAACCTCTGACTTCAGTATAGTATCAGAATGCATTAGCAGTTATCAGTATAGTATCAGAATGCATTAGCAGTTATTCAACAGCAACTCCAACCTACATACCTCATTTTCAATGTAGCTATTGAGAAGATCTTGGGTCAGTTGTCTGTACAGGCTACTCTGGATGGGTAGATCAATACTCTTGACTTTGCCTTTTTTAATAGTCTGATTTATGTGGTCTTGCTTGTCTGAAGGAAGTGACTAGAAAAGAAAACCAAATCAAAAGTGAAATTTTCTAAAACTAACAAATTTTAGAATTGAAACAAAAAGAGCAAAACCAAACATAAAAACTAATAATGATAACCTTTTTATTCTGGTTAATGCTAAATCCTTTCTACATTTGGAATATGGACTTGGAAATCCAAAGCTGTAATGAACAACCACTTCACATACAATACTATGGTTATAATTCATGACAAAGGAAACAAATAAGGTAAGGGTATGGAGAAATTGGAACCTTTCTTATAAACTGTTGGTGGCATTATAAACTTTACAGTAATTGTTGCCAGATTTTAAAATAGCTGAACCATTGAAATGGTTTATGGGGTACTTGCTGCTAAGCCTGACAACCTGATTATGATCCCTAGGACCCACATGAAAGTTATTCTTTGACTTCAACACAGGAGTTATGTTATATATGTACACATACACACACAAAGTTAGCTGAGAGGTTCTTCAAAATGTTAAAACACCTAAATACTATTATGATTAGCAATTCCAATGCTAAGTAAATGTCCATGAAAATGAAAATATACAGGGAAAAGTCATCAAAAGTAACATTCTTAACAGGAAAAGTATGTTGGAAATGTTTATCACTAGTAAACAGGAAATCAGAATGTGGAATGCAGTGATGCAATGCATTAATAGACCGTAACTAGAAACGGAATAATAACTCATCTTGTCACTAAGCTGAACTTTGAAGCCATGCTCAATGTAAAAGGCAGCTTTAAGGGCATTTATCTATAATTTCCAAAATAGGCAAATCTGTAGAGACAAAGTAGGCTAATGGTTGCCTATGTCTGGAAAGGGGAGAATTTAGAGAAAGGGAGAGTTGTAGCTCATGAGTACATGACTGTTTTAGGGCAAAAACAGTTTTAGGGTAAAAATGCAGGTGTGAGGACCAACTACTAACCTGTACACTAAATGGGAGAACTGTGTGATGTACCAGGTATACTTCAAACTCAATTCTGAGTAAAATGAGAATGTCAGAAAACAGGTTTCAGGTTTTGAATAATTTTATAATCTAGAATTTAAAACCTCTAAGGAAAAGAATCATACAGCTATGCTATGGACATAAATTAATCAAATTATTATTATTATTATTATTATTATTATTGTTTTGAGACAAAGTTTCTCTGTTTAACAGCCCTAGTTGTCCTGGAACTAGCTCTCGTAGACCAGGCTTGCCTCAAACTCACAGAGATCTACCTGCTTCTGTCTCCAAAGTACTAGGATTAAAGGCATGTGCCCAACTTCAAATTATTATTTTTTAAGATTGCATTCTTATCATTTTTAATTATGACTATGCATGTGTATCTGTGTGTAGGTGTGTGCATGTGAGTGCAGGTGCCTGCAACGGAAGGAAGAGGACATTGGGCCCCTGCAGCTAAGTTGCAGGCCATTGTGAGTCACTGAACATGGATGCCAGGAAGCAAACTCAGGTCCTCTGGAAGCACAGTAAGCACTCTTAACCAATGAACTATCTCCCCAGCCCTATCATCTTATTCAGAGACTTAAATGAAGGTAGGGAGGCCTAAGAAGTCAATGGGATCTGATGCTCTGAGGACAACAGACATGGAAAGTGATAAGATGTAAGCCCATCACCTCCCTGCTACCACCAACCACCACAGCTGGCTCAGATACTCACATTAAAATAATTTTAGCTGAGTATGGTGACACATGCCATTAATTCCAGCACTCTAGAAAACAGAGGTGGAAGTGGAGGCAGAGGCAGGCAGATCTCTGTGAGTCTAAGGCCAACTTGCTCAGTCTACACAATGCATTTCCAGGTTGGCCAGGGAATGGGGAGACATTGTCTTCTACTCCCCAAAGATTTTTTAAAAATATGATGTGACCAAAATTTGATGCAGAGCGTTATACATTTAAATTCATTTGGAATTATTCCATTTCTGAGACTATGTAATTTCTAATGAAAAGAAATGTTATTAAAACATATTTTCCTTGTCAAAAGATAATTTTACTTATGTTTCTATATTTTAAAAGCTTTTAAGCACAACTCTGAAAGGTAGGTATTTTGGTCATAAACTTCCTATGCTTCCCCGTAGCACTGCAGTTTGAACAACGCATGCACTAAACAGACCAGCTAGGCACCTCATCTCATCTCAGCTGGGTATGATAGGTTCCGCAGGCCTGTGACTCAACTCTTGGGAGGCTGCAGAGGGAAGGATCACCATAAGTGTGAGACAGTTCTGCACTACACAGGAGACCTTCTCTAAAACAGACACACCCAAACAAGTAGAAACAATGTCCAAACCTGACAAAAGCTCTAAACACACAATCACAAAACAGGAAAGCAAACCTTCGTTTTGGCTCCAGTGTGGTCAATCTCCTCTTCTGGGGTGTGCTCAGCATGACATTTTTGATGACCTCCTTCTTCTTGGTCAACCTGCATTTTGTCCTGGCAAAATATATAATGGATGGAACAGTCCTTTTCTAGTGAAAAGCACAGCCTTATTCCTGTGTTGAGATGTGGGTGCATACCTAAGCAGCTCCCTTTTCAAATGATACTAACGATGAACAGTTAACGCCTATAAATAAAAAGGTCAGCTTGAAGATATATAAACAGACTTTCTTATTCACTTTTTTTGACCAAAAATTTATAAAGAATACAGACAACTATTCTCAAACCAGTAAGTCAGGATTCATAAAATTAAGCTTTAAAACAACTTGACATTAAAATATTATAGAGATGATCTTAGTTCGATGGAAATGCAGTGAAAAAGATGAGCCTCAACCACACAATTCAGTTACATATTTCTAATTTTTTTATTGAAAATTATTTTTATACAGTTTCCTCTACCTCATCTCCTCCCAGATCCCCCCTTCACCTTCCCACCCTTCTAACTCCATGCCCTCTTTATGTTACAATTTTTAAATGTAGAAAATACCAATATTAACCAAAACTTAGATGTCTCTGAAGCACTCAGGTATAAAGCATCAAATGGGCTGTCCACTTGGCAAACAATCCTAAACAAGACACATTGTTTACTCTTTCTCATCACACTTCCCACCATCCTATTGAAAGAAGCAGCTAACAATGTAGGAATCATTGTGTTTTGCTGTATCTGGACTTGAGTGAATATGTACGTCACAGTGAGCTTTCTTGAACAAATAAATGCATAGTTTTGTCAAAGAGAAAAACATTTTTATTTTCTCTCTGCCTCTGGGAGTTTGACCCAGGGGCTTTGTGCATGCTCACTGGACAAGCGCTCTACCTCTGAGCTATAGCCCCAGTCCTCAGGATGTTATGTTTTATATTCCAATTCTTCCCTTATAACTCTACAACCTCCCACATCATGACAAGAGGTAAGAAATGCAGAGTTGTGGTCACAGAGAAACATAATGTAAATATTAAAAGAAACATAGTAAAGAAAAAAGTGTTGTTGGTGCTCTGTGCCTACTACTTGGGGATCAAGATGAGATCTCAGTTGTCAATGCCTTTGCTCTGCTACCATGGACGCTAACCCTCTGAATCTGTAATCTCAATTAAATGCTTTCTTTATTAAAACAAAAAAATGCCACTGGGGATTTAATTCAGTGATAGAGTGTGGTAGAGTGATTGCTTATGGTTTTATATCCTGTAAAGCTAAATAATTTAGTAAACAAAATTAAAATAATTATAAATTGCTTTCAAGTAAATGATCACAATGCTGTACCAGAATTTTTATTTTAAAGAAAGAACTTTTCATTATTATGATGTTAATTTATTAAAAGTTACTTTTTGGTGTGTGAATAATTTGACATTTCCTTTACCTTAATTTAATAAGGAACAATACAATTAACAAAATGCTACATGGAGGCAGTCCTCCCCTGAAACCAAAGAAGCAGGATGTGACCTGCCCTGCTGAAAAAGGTACTGAGCCATGTAATTAACATAGATAAGAATAATGGGTTAATATAAGTTATAAGAGCTAATATGAAGCCTGAGCTAACGGGCCAATCAGTTTATCATTAATATAGACCTCTGTGTAATTTCTTTGGGGCTTACCGGCTGTGGGAACTGAGCAGGACAGAAACCCCAACAAGCAGGCCCACATGTTATAAATGGCACCCATGTGGACAACTGCATTCACATAAAACCTGAGAGAGCTTGGAAAGTAATTCTAGACATAAAAGAATAAAGCATGGCTTCTTGGTAGCAGCAATTTCTTGGATCTGCTCTGTTTGCTAGAGGAAAGTGCTCTCATTTAAGAGAGGCTTCCTGATTCAGCTTTAGCTGCAAAATCCTGCAGCTCTTTAAGAAGTCCTGCCGCAAAACACTTAAATGGCGTTGATAAAAGCTGACTGCATGCTTTTTGGTTTTCAGCGATAGCAAGAAAAAAGCTGCGTCATTTTAAAATGCCGGCTTTCTGGGCCATCCTGCCAGCGCAAACTGACTCTTTCAGGCAGGAAGTCCGACTACGGAGCATTTGAGCATTTGAGGTTTGTGAGCACACTACTGCAGCTTGCTTGCTAGCAGGGACCTTGAAATGCCATAAAGTTGTGGCAATAAACGTGGCTACAGCTGGTACCTCTGCCAACTCCGACTTTAGAGTCTTTCGATTCTTTACCCGACCTAGATCGGCACAAAGCCACGGCTTTAATCCTCTCTATATTGTTTAGCAATTAAAGACTCCTGTGGTCATAAAAAGAGAGAAAGATACAGTAAAGAGAGATTCAAAGACAAAGAAAACCTCTAAATGGTTTACATTGTGTTAAAAAATGCATGCAAGTTTGGGAGAGTAAAGAAAGAGGTTAAAGTCCTTAAAGTAAAAAAAGAAAGAGAATAGTTGGGTTTGGTGGTACACATCTTTAATCCCAACACTTGGTAGGGAGAGGCAGACAGACCTCTGTGAGTTCAAGGCATGGTGGCACATGTCCTTAATCCCAACGCTTGGGAGGCAGAGGCAGATAGACCTCTGTGAATTCAAGGTGTGGTGGTGCACACTTTTAATCCCAGCACTTGAGAGGCAGATGCAGGCGGATCTCTGTGAGTTCCAAGACAGCCTGGTCTACAGAGTTATTCCAGGACAAAGATATACAGAGAATTTGTCTCAAAAAGTAAAAGTAAAAATAAAATAGAGGTTAAAGTAAAGTCACACAAAGATGAAAAATACACAGAGAATCTGGATACTGTATGTTATTATGCTCTCTTTGAATTGTTTGAATGCTGAGGAAGGAGCAAC
>LOEQ01000332.1:17251-32057 GCA_001685075.1 Bramus lutescens | reverse complement strand
GGAGCTGGGCTGGACGAAAAGCAGGCCTGCTCCTTTATTACTACAGTGTCTGTGCACCACTTGCGTGTCTTGTACCTAAGGAGGCTAGAAGAGGACATGGGATCCTCTGGAATTGGAGTTATAGAGAGGTGTAAAGCTGCCCTATGGGTGCTGGAAATGAACTTGGGTTTTCTGGAAGAGCGGCCAGTGTTCACCCACTGAGCCATCTCTCCAGCTCTTTACCCCAGTTTTTCTTTTAAGAAAAAAATTAAGTGAAGCTCTTCTTCTGTAGTCAAGGCTGATTTCAAGCTTTCTGCAAAATTCCTTTTCCTGAGTGTCACTGCCAGGATTATAAGCATAAACTACCCAGTGTGTGTGTGTCTGTAAGTGTATGTCCACACATGCGTGTGCACATACTTTTAGTTGGAGGTATCATTCCTCTGGCACCACTTACTTAAAAAAAAAAAACAGGGTTTCTCACTGGATTCAACTCGACAAGTAGGCTAGGCGGCAAGGCCCAAGTTCATTCTGCCTTTCCTCTCCAGACTAATCCAGTACCATCAAGCTCAGCCTTTAAAATCTGTGTTCTGGTTTTGAACACAGGTCTTCATGTTGTAAGAAGTATTTACCAACCCAGCCCTGAAAACCCATTCTTGAATGCACAAATACATGAAGGACTTGGGAGTTCCTCCAAGCGTGGCTAAAAAACCTGATAAATGCAACTGACAATAACATACAGATTGTGCGCATAAAAAGGTAAACATTTTCTGTAAGCGAATAGAACCAAGCTCCCCCTGAGCTGAGCACAGACAAGTGTGTACACCTGTAATTCTAGCAGTCTAGACGTAGAAGCAGGAGGATCAGGAGTTCATCTGGTCTCACATACATAGAGAGTTTAAGGACAGTCTGGGTACCATGAGAATTTGTCTCAACAGTTCCTTAAAACTCTTTCCTCTACAGTGCACCGGCAATGAATTCAATGTCTCATAAATCTTTCATAATGTACAGCATCTGCATTTGAATGTCACTGGAGACACAGCATATCCCTTTGTTTAAATGCCACAGATGTTTTACAACTAAACCCTAAAATATTTTAAGAAGCATGCCTTTAATCCCACAATGCCAGGAGGCAGAGACAGGTGGATATCTACGAATTTGAGGACACTTGGTCTACAAAGTGAGACTCTGTCTACAAAGAACAACAAAAATATGTGTTTAGTTTAAAAGTTACTCCTCGTTTTATCTAGCTATACCTATGCATATTTTAAAGAATTTAATAATGGATTTCAAAACTTACATGTTACATATAAGCTATGAAAGATGCCTTGGCCTCTGTGAAGTGCATTACAAAATATGGTGTAGACCATTCATTCCTTAAAGCAAGTCTTCCTTAGTATGGTTATAAAGATTAGGCCCTAACAGAAGAAACCCCAAGGCTAACCTTGGGAAAGAAGGTACTCATCACTGGGGTGCTGTCATGATCCCAGGGGAGAGGAAGCTGGGACAAGATTTCTACTTACTGCATCATCTTTGTTTTCAGTCTTAAATGAAGCTTCTGTTTCCATAGGCGCCTCATTGTGATCACCTTCCAGATTCTGCTTCTCAACCACTGATGCACTGGCCACACTGAAGATTCCATGGATGTTAATACGAACTTTAACTTTTACCTTAGAACTATCACCATCAGACTGTGGGAAAACATTCTGAATAGTGAAGTTTCCTTAGGGGGAAAAAAGCTTTGATTAGTGTATGAACATCAGATCAAATTCATTCAGGGTTTTAATAACTTAATCATCATCTTTAAGGCACAAGCAAAAATATGATTAAATTCTGGATTATCGCTTTGGAAGAAGTGCTTTGATCAGATTACTCTCTTTGTAGTATTAACAAAGCTGGTGTGAATACTCAGTAGTTTTCTAGGAAAAAGGTGATTTTGTTACTATTTACATATTTATCATGTGCATGTGCACACACACATATATGCCACCATGTGAGTGTGGAGGTCAGAGACAACTTTCAGGAGCTGCTTCTTTTCTTCTACCATGGGAGTCTTCTGGGAGACTAAACACAGGTCATCAGGCTTGGTGGCAAGTGCATTTATCACACTGAGCTATCTTGCCAAAGCAAGAACTACTAAGGACAATTTGATTTGATTCAAAAGCCAGTAAGTGATTTAAGTAACTTATAATCAAAAGCCAAAATAACAAGATCTAATTTCTGAATTAAAAAACTATATATATATGTGCATATAAGTTTTGCTATAATTTTTTTTATAAGTAATCATTATTGTTCATGAATAAAGCACTTCCAAACATTAAAAATAAATTCTCCTATGCCCAAATTAGTGGTATCAACTAAAGAGAGACTAATAGGCCAAAAGTTAAGACAGGCCAATGAACAAGTTTGACTAACATTTTTACTTTTATGTTGTTTCCCAACATTCATTCTATGTCCCAAGCAGTACTTCACAAACTGATAGATAGTATTGGTAGATAGGTTTTTATTTTTATTTTTTTAAGGAGTATTAAATTGAAGACTGGTTTCCCTATCAAAGGAGATAATTAGAAAAAGTCCTATATACCCATATGAGAATGCCACGTGACTATGAAGATGGCAACTACAAAGCAAGGAGAGGGACCTTGAGCAGACTTCCTTTACAGCCCTTTCTTATTAAGACTAGTCAGTGTAGCAATGAGGAGAGGGGAAATGAAGACCAGGAGTTCAGTCTGTAACTGACTGGGATAACTCACTACCTTCGGACCAGCCAGAAACACACTTTCTACAGCTCAGTTCGGAGCTCTCACTCCCAGTGGGAACTATAAACATCTGTTGCTGAGGCCATCTAGCTGGTGGACCTGTAGCAGTCATAAAGACTAGTAAAACTTGCAGTAACTTCTATTGCTTTGGTAATTACTTTCAAAGTTTATTTTCTCCTTTTTAGTCCATTAATACAGAAAAAATAAAAATTTCTTTTAAATATTATAAAAATCAAGTTTTGTGTTTTATCATTTAAACACAAAAAGATAAAACTGACATAGAAATTCCCTATTTGCTCTTCCTTATCACTCAACAATACAGTTTCAGAGTTGTACAGTCATGTTAATAATACAAATACAATTTGTCTAAAAGTATTTTCCATTAGACAAACTTGATACAAATTTTCCAGGCCAATTTTAGAACACCTAGCATACAGAGGCAATAAAAACAGAAGTAGGAAGGAATACTTGGGGAGAGAACGAGAAGTGGCAGAGAGAGAAGAGATGATAACAAGGGTGCACATGCTCAAAGCACACTGCATGTATGCATATACACACCAAGAGGAAAATCTCATAATGAAACCCATCATCTTGTGCAAACTATGCACTAATAAAAATATAGAAGCCAAAACAAATTAGGACTATTCAAAGATGCTATTTTTCTAGAAACAAACTAAGAATGAAAAAGCTCATAGTTACAAAAAAGTACAAATTTCTTTAAAATATGGACTAATTTAAATGAAAAGTTAATTTTTGCTTACTTAATTCTATATATTGTTTATTTATTTATTTTGTTGTTTTTTGAGACAGAGTTTCTTTGTGTAACCTTTACTGACCTGGAACTAGTTCTGTATACTGGTCTTGAACTCTGAGATCCACCTGCCTCTGCTTCTCAAGTGCTGGGATTAACGGCATGAGCCACCACATCCGCGTATAAATTGTTTATTAAATGCTTAAAAACTTAATTTTTTGTTTTCTTACCAATTCTTGGATCAGGATAAGGCACTTCATGCAAATTAGTATAAAATGCTTCTAGTTCAAATGGTTCCTTCTTGTGGAAAGTTATGACCTTTGAGAATGGGGCAGGATGGTTCTTAGAGAAGACTTCACATTCCCTAAAGTGCAGCAGAAAATACACTTAAATAAAACAAACAGGTTGCCTGGGAACCCAATGTCAGAATATACTTTACTCTTAATTCATGAGCAGCAATTGCAAAGAATATGTAAGGAAAAACACCTGTGGATTTTTCTATTTTCAACAAGTTTACAGTTGAAGGCTTTCAGAATGTCTAACATAATTGATCACTGTACACTAAGAGAAAAAATTGAGAATATGCATGTTGTGAGGTCACATGTAGGAAAGACAAGGCAAACACTTGACCATATGCAGCCCTTTGAATTACAGCCCCCCATTAAGTACTCTTCTTTGGAAATAAACTTACAGAAGGATACAGATATAGAACAGTACAGAGTATCTGTGAGTCAGGCACCTAGACTTGCTACTGTCCTTTGCCTTGTCTTGTCATTTGAATGCACATGTTATATCTGTGCATTTTTACTAAACAGCCTGGAAGTGACATGCTTATGTTATTATTGCAAATACTCCAGTATGTACTTCCTAAAAGAGAAAGTCTCTGAAGTTTTAATCATATTCCAGTTGTTCATCTTATGCCTGTTTATAGTGTTTTCTTCCACCTAGAGCAGGAAGTTTTAAACTTGTAGTGATCTCTATTTCTTAAAGAATGTAACAGGAATGCTTATGACTATTGTTTATGGGTGTTTATGATATAACATCATCGTACCACTTCAGTCACTCAAGGGCTTAAAACACAAATGAAACTTGTCTTCCTAGCTTTCAGGAGCCTAGTAATGCTTTCCTTGTTCTTACTGAGGTCACTAACTGCATATGCTTTTTATCTTAGGTCTCTCCATATCTTGAGATTATTCTTACTTACATATTTAACTGAAATTGAACTCTACAGAGCAGTTCTTGACTTAAACTAAGATTAAAACAAGCCATCCAAATAATCTGCAAGGCATTCATATAAAGTTGTGTCTTTGTTAGGGTTTCTACTGCTGTGGTGAAACATGACAAAAACAAATTTGGGGAACAAAGGGTTTATCCAGCTTACACTTCCACATCAGTTTATCATCAAAAAAGTCAGGACAGAAACTCAAGCACTTCAGGAACTCTGAGGCAGGAGCTGATGCAGTGGCCATGGATGGGTGCTGCTTAGTGGTTCACACATGGCTTGCTCAGTCTGCTTTATAATGGAACCCAAGATCACCAGCCCAGGGAAGACATCACCCACAATGGGTTGGGCCCTTCCCTATCAATCTCTTAATTAAGAAAATGTTCTATAGGTTGGCCACAGCCTGATCTTATGGAGGCATTTTCTCGATTGAAGTTCCATTCTCTCAGATGACTGCAGTGTATGTCAAGCTGACATGAATCTAGCCAGCACAGGTTGATAGTCTATATTTTTGAAATTTATACAAGCAATTCAGTTTCTATGGATAATGACATACAGAACACAGAACAAAAGCAAGTTCACAATGTAGATACAATTTTGCTCATTGTATAAGCCATTTCCAAAAGGGAGGCAAGTAAAATACAATTCTTTTAATTTGGTAGGGAAGCAAGCTACTTACATGTTGGCCAATTTACAGAAACAATGTAAATGTCAACAAAAGCACAAAATATAATTTATATTATATTCTTAATAAATATATAATGTAATATTTTATTATAAATAAAACCATTTTTATTACATAGTAATAAAAGAATTATTTGTTTTCTCATTTTAGACAAGGTCTCCTGTAGCCCATGTTGGCCTTCGATATTCTATGTTGCTGAGCACATTGAACTTTGATCCTCCTTTTTCCACCACCTGAGTGGTAGGGTTTCAGGCATGCTCCAACACCACTGTCTATTTATGTGGTAATGAAGATGGAACCCATGATTTTGTACATGCTAGACACATGCTCTACCAACTGAGTCATATTATCAGGGAGAAAAAAATAGCATTTGTTTTTGTTTACAATAATCATGTTGAATTTAATAGTATAAGAGAAAACTGAAAAAAATATATGTAATCTTGTGTTAATAGCAATGTAAGGAATCTTTTTAGATATTGTACTAAACACTAATTTGCTAGTTTGAGACAAAACAGGTACTTATGCTCTAAGCAATTCTATTCTACTATTTTATAGATATAGCACACATACCTAAACATTGTTATATGTATAGCAATGTTTCTAAACACCACTAAAAATAGCAAATTGTAATTTTTCTAGTGCTTTGGTGATTTACGATGGCATATTCAACTGTTGCACTAGTCACTGTCTGCTGCCATGGGAAAGTCCTATGTAGTATCTTTTTCAAAAGCAAATTGTACTGGAGCTCCACAGATGATTTATGTACTTTATTTATGAAGATTCAAAGAACAGGTATGGACAGATACATTAGCTGCTAAAAATGGCTAATGTGAATTAACACATATGCCCATCATGGTTTGTATGTTATTTTTATAGTCTTTTTTCTCTAATACTATTCAACACATTTAACAATTTTTTTAGATTATTTATTTGTATTTTATGTTACACTGGTGTTTCAACTGCATATATGTCTGTGTGAGGTTGTTGGATCCCTTGGAACAGGAGCTACAGGCAGTTGTGAGATGCCATGTGGTTGCTGGGAATTGAACCTGGGTCCTCTAGAAGAGCAGTCAGTGCTCTTAATCACTGAGCCATCTCTCCAGACCCACATTTAACAAAATTTTAAGAAGCATAAATTCCTCTAATTTAGAAAAAGCATATTTGGTTGGTTGGATATTTATGATAAAATATAATTAAGATTTTAAAAATAACTTACCCAGTCCCTTCTTCAAAAGAAGTCTTCCACCTTAATGTGACTGAATAGGGAACAAGGTCTGTTATGGAAAATTCCCTCACTTTAAATGCTGGTGAGAGGATTGCACACTGAAAGTAAGAAATGCACTTAAATGAGTAAGTACATATCACATTCTAGGTTAACCATAATTAAATTGCTTAGTAACGTCTTTATAGTAAAAATTGTTAAGATTTTAAAATTTGTTACATTTTAGTAATGACAAAAGAAAATTTAAAGGGTCCATGTATTTTGTGTGATTTTACAAAAGCTAATCTAAAAATAGCTTTAAATTTCCAAAAGGAATTATTAATGTACATAATCTCAAGAATTCAGTTTTTAGTACATAAATAGATTGATTATCTTATTATAGTTTAAAAGTACAAGAGAAATCAGGCATGGTAGTGCATGCCTTTAATCCCAGCACTTTGGTGGCTGAGGTAGGTACACACACACATACACACACACACATACTCAGCATATGTGACCGGGGAGGAGAGAAAGAGAGATACAGAGACAGATGGACAGACTTACAAGGACTACTTCAGTTTACTTTCAGCATATTGATGGGGTGACTAGGCAGGTAAGAGGCCTGACACAGACACTGTACAAACTACATATTAAGTAGTTCTAACCTGCAAAGCACATCCTCTAGCGACAGCTTCATCAGCATTTAGGGTGGTACTGATGTCTTTCAGAAAAAACCTAGTGACCTGCTCCTTGACTGCAGGAATCCGAGTGGCCCCTCCTACTATTTCTATGCTGTTTATGTCTTCACGTTGTAAGTCTGGAAGTAAAACATATTTCAGTGAAAGAATGAGAAGTCTTCAAAACTTGTACATACTAGTTGTTAAAACATACTTTTTATGTAAGTGGATTTTTTTATGTGCTCACAAGAAGGTTAAAAAAAAAACCCAGTAATTATGGAAAAGGCAAACTCTAACACTGTGTGTGTGACACCACTGTGGTCCAGACATCAGCAACAACAAGAACAGAACTCACAAGCTTTGAAGCTCTCCAGCGGTTACCACCTTTCTAATTTCCACTTCTAACTTTACTAAAACTATTCTAAAAGTTATCTTCAAGACAGAAATTACACTCTCATTTCTAATTTAATGTCCTACTAAAGTCTTCTGTAATCACTTAAATATCCCAAAATATAGTTAGCTTGTTTATGATATAAACAATATTATAAGAAAGGAAATGCTCAGAAAGCTGGAATTCTAGTGTCCTGTTCTATGAGTGAATAAAGTGTAATTTCTTTTTAAAAACGAAAAACACAAAACTTTTAAAGAACTTGGTCATTTCCACTTACTAGCTTGGTCCATTACTGCTTTTAAAGGTGGTTCAACCCTGGCCAAGAGGGAAGCACACAACTGTTCAAATTGAGCCCTGTGGAAAATGAAATAAAAATCGTTTTGGGGAAGAGAAGTTGAAGACACCCTCTAAAACAACAGAACTAGGGAAAATCCCAACATGACCTAAAGGGAAAATCAGCAGGTGCTCTTCCAAGCGAACACACGATACCTGTTCATCTTACTAGAAACATCCAGGTCATTCATGAAGCACTCGATGTTCAAAGGAAGATCTGATGCATTTGCACTCATCAGCTTCTTCAGCTTCTCACACTCCTGATACAGCCGCAACAAGGCCCGAGAGTTCTCCTTCACATTGATCTTATATTTGGTCTTGAATTCATCACAAAAGTAGTCCACTAAAGCCTCATCAAAGTTCCTGCCACCCAGATATGGGTCAAAGGTAGTAGCCAACACCTGTTTAGTTGAAAGAAAATAATTAAGTTTTCCAATATACAGTATCTTAGTTACTTTTTTATTGCCATGACAAAACACCATGAACAAGGCACCATATAAAAGAAAACATTTAATTTTGGGCTTATAGTTTCAGAGAATGAGTCCATGATCATCAAGGCAGGAAGCATGGCAGCAGGCAGGCAGGTACAGCAGAGGCTGAGGTATTTTATCTTGAGACACACCACAAGACAGAGAGAGCTGACAGTGACACACCTCCTCCAACAAGGCCTCACCTCCCACTCCTTCTCAAACAGTTCAATCAACTGACAAGTATGCAAACATTGAAGTCTATGGTGCTGTTCTCATTCAAACCACAGCATTCCATTTCCTAGACCCTATAGACTTCTGGCCATATCATAAAGCAAAATACATTTGATCCAACATCAAAAGTCCCCTAGTTTTTCACAGTTTAAAAGTCCCAAGTCTCTTCCAAGACTCAAGGCAATCTCTTAATTGTAACCCTCTGTAAAATAAAAAGCAAATTACATACTTCCAACAAACAATGGCACAGAATATATATTGCCATTCCAAAAGGGAGACAGAGTAAGGAAATACTGGACAAAAGCAGAACAAAACACATCAGGGCAATCTCCAAATCTTGTAAGTCATGTCAAAGTACATAGATGGCTCCACCCTTTCAGCTTTGGTGTCTATAACAGATTTCTCTTTCTTAGGATGCTTCCACTCTGTGTGAAACTCTCGCTAGGAGAGGGTTAGAGCCTATAACCACTATGGCAAGGACATGGCTGCAGGTAGGCAGGCATGGCATTAGAGCAGTTGCTGGGAATTTACATTCTAAATCACAAACATGAGGAAGGGAGGGAGGGAGGGGGAATGTGAGATGAGCACAAATTGGGAATGGCATAGGCTTTTGAAACCTCAAAGCTCACCCTCAGTGACTTCCTCCAACAAAGCCACACCTCCTAATCCTTCCCAAATAGTTCTACCAACTGGAGATCAAGCATTTAAACAAAAAGCCTCTAAGAGCCATTTGCATTCAAACCACCACAAACAAAAAACAAAACCAAGCCAAAAGTCAAAAAGCGAAAAAAAAAAACTCTCTAAAATTGTAAAAGTAAAGGCCATCCAAAAGAACTCGTCAAATCACTGGGTGCCAAATATTGTGATTAATTATCCCTTGTACCTGACTCAAACAGCCCCCTCCTCTTTGTTATCTGCTTTATAGTTACACAACCAGAAGGACAATTCTAATTTTGAAATAACTGAGTGACAACTCAAGTTCATTAGCTTACATTCATTGGCTCTCTAATATACTGAACCCCAAATGAAGTTTAAGGACAAACAGCAGTTCTAAGTGCTAAGTGAACACAAGAGCAAAACATCCAAGAAAAGAGATTAAAAAAACTGGATCAACAGTATTATTATGTAACTATTCAGTTTCCAGATTAGTAGTTAAGCCTTTGGCTATGATCTTTAAAAAAAGCTACTTATTTTTTACAATAATGTAAAACAAAGAAATACACAAGCAAGTAAAAATGGAAACAGAAAAAAGAGAATAATTTGCTTCTCACCAGTTGGCTGTTGTGTGCAGGCCAGTAAGTCAGACAACTCCAGGATAGCTAACCCCTCTCCTTGTGAAAAATGGCTACTTAACCTTATGATTAGGGAGTCATGCTTCTGTAGGCATGGTTCCTTGGCAGTTTCTTCTAAGATGGGACACCACATTAAGATGCAAATACTATTAATGGAATTATCCCAACAGACTCCCATACATTCTACAAATGCACACATTCCATAGGGTCCAGTGTTGCCCAGCATGAAATGCAAAATCATCCTTCCATGTGATAATGCAAGGGTGTATTCACTTAAGAATCAGCACCACAGCCTTTATCAGACTTCAACAGGACTCAGTGATGAAAAATAGATAACTACATTTAAAGTAGAAAAAGAAGGGAAAAATCCACTTTTGTTATTAAGCTAACATTTAAGAATAGAGGCCAGGAATTAAGTCAATTTATACAAAAATACTATAATTTCATCACACATTTCCTTTGTTTTTCTAATTATAAGGATTTTGTTATAGTACCATGAAGTACAAAACAAAGGGTGCACTTGATAGATGAACACAAAAACAAAGACATATAACACAGAAACTACTAAATGCCACATATTTCAAGCATTTTACATCTACAAAAATCCTAGGAGACGCTCCAAAGGTCAAGTAGCCTACAGGTCTCACAGGAAGTTCCAGGGATGCAGCTTCTGCAAATCACCATGCTGCTGGGTGGGCTTTGTGATAACGCAGAGCCTTTGGGTCAGCCATGTCCTTGTCAGAAGCTCCCTTACTCATATTCTATAAACTCTCTGCTTCCCTTTTTTTTTTTAAAGGCAACTTCTAGGACGTTGTTAATAGTAAAGAGAACCTAAGGTCAGGAAAGTTAAGAATATATGTATATGTATTTATGTATGATGTATAATGAATATTTTTCAATTTTTTGTGTATGAATGCTTTGCCTACATGTGTACATGTGCACCATGTACATGCCTGGTGTCTTTGGAAGTTAGAAGATGGCCTCAGAGCTATTGGACCTGGAGTTTCCGATGGTTGTGGACCACCCATGGTGCTAGGAACTGAACCTGGTCCTCTGCAAGAGCAGCAAGTACTCTTAACTGCTGAGCCATCTCTCCAGCTCTGCCTTAATGGTTATGTTTTTAACATAAGAGGCAGAATAAGACCTTCAGCCCACTTGTTAAGGATGTGTGCTCTTTACATAATGTATGTTCTTACTCATTGAAGTTATATACAGAAAGTAACTGAGTTACTCACTTTAAGTTTTCCTTTGTTAAAAGCACAAACAGAGACCTGGTAGGCAGAATGTCCCATGTCTATAAACACAACATTCCTTGGTTTCTCATCTAATGAGGGAAGATCCTGTTTATAAATTCCATATGCCAGTGCCACTGTATAAAAACAAACAATAGGTTAATTCTTGTATAGTTGTCCTTTGGAAAACAAGACAAAGTTAAGTTTATACTGCATTCTAATATACAATACAGTAAAATAGATTCAACCTATAGTAACTTTTCACAGACTACTTAACATTTTATTTTCCCTACTCAGCTGTTAAAGCAGTAGCCATTCTTTAAGATCAAATGTGAATTTCACCTCTGTCAAAATTCTGTATTCAAAACAACAAATTATAAATGATGTAAGAGTTTTAAAAAGCTGTAGAGAAAAGCTGCTAACTGTTTTCTGATGGTAGTTTTCAAGTAGCCATACCAACCTGCAGTGGTTTCATTCATCAGCCTCAGACAATTTAGGCCTGCAACCTGAGCTGCCGCCATCACCGACCTTCTCTCAGCATCAGTGAAAAAGCTCGGGATCTGGTAAGAACAGTCACAAGTTACTGCCTTAGTGCCACAGACTTCACTAATAACCACAGAACATGCAACTTTAAATCAACGTAAAGTACTAGTGTAGGTTCTTAAGTCTGACAGTTTCTGTACCACACAGATGGGATCTGGAGTGTGAACACAAATCTAATTAGTATTGTAGGATCCCCAGTTCTTTTTACCTCAAGAAGCCAGTGTTAGTCTGGTTACTATGGGTTAGGCAGCTGTCTCTAAGACTCGGGTGCTGGTCCTCAGTGTGACCTTGTCTAGGTGGACAGTGGCTGAAAGTGATTAGATGAACTGAGAGGTATGTTCTAGGAAGGGATGGTGGACCTCATTTCTGTCTGGACACTTGTTTGGCAATCTGGTTTTTTCTTCATACATACTCTTGCCAATGATGCTGTTATGTCCTCACCACAAAACAAACTAATAGTTTCCCATTATTAAATTCAGCTTCCAAAAGCTAATGGGATGAATAAACCTGTTTTCCTTACAAAGTTACCCTGCCTATAGTATTCTGACACAGTACTGAAAACTTGACAAATATATTAGACTATTAAAATACTGGTCCTAGGCATGGTGGTACACTCCTTTAAACCCGGCACTTGGGAGGCAGAAGCAGGAGGATTTCTATGAGTTTGAGGTCAGCCTTCTTTATATAGCGAATTCCAGGTCAGCCAGTGCTACATAGTAAGAACCTGTCTCAAAAAGTAAATTAATAAATAAAACACTAGTCCATCTTTAATAACAAAAATTAAAACCCTAAGACTCCATCGAAATGAGATTAAGTATATGTAATATAGTATATCGCATATAATAGAATCCTAAGTAGCTAAGACCATCTAGATTTCCACTGTCATGGAATAGTATGGAATAGTATATTATGTTAAAAAAGGACATCCATGGCTCAGTGGTTAAGAGCACATGCTACTCTTGAAGAGCACCCACCCACATCAAGCATAATTTCCTGTAACTCTAGTTCCAGGAAATATGAGGCCTTCTTTTGGTCTCTATGGCGTGGCATGCACACTGTCTCCACACAGACAACCAGGCATGTATTGTGTGTGTGTGTGTGTGTGTGTGTGTGTGTGTGTGTGTGTGTGTAGGCTATACAGAGCATAATTTCATTTCTGTGGAATGTATATACAACTAGAAGATGAAATCTAATTGTTTAAAATGGTTACATTTCCAAGGAGGGAAAATATATATTGAAGGAAGTTATGAAGAATCTATTTTGCAGCCATCAAAAGATATTGTGTTTATACTAAAATGTTAACCTCAGGCTTAAAATGTATAAAAATTTATTTAACCTCCACCTCCAATTTTTTTAACAGGGTTTCTTTGTGTAGCCTTGGCTGTCCTGGAATTAGCTCTGTAGACTAGGATGGCCTCAAACTCACAGAAATCCACCTGCTTCTGCCTCCCAAGTGTTAGGATTAAAGGCACGTGCCACCATCACCCATATTAGCCCCCCAAAATTTAAAGATAACTATTGAATATATTAATGTAGAATATTCCTCAACGTCTTCATGACCTGATGTGCAGTCTTCCTGCCTCAAATTCTCAGTATGCCGGGATTAGTATTGAGTAACAATACCCCGCTTAATATTTCTTTTACTATGATGTGTATGGTGGGGGTTGTGCAATGTCACAACATGTATTTAGAGGTCAAAGAACAACTTTGTGGAAGCAGTTCTTTCCTTCTCTCTTCACATGAGTTCAGAGGATTGAATGCACATCATCAGGTTTGAGTGGTAAGTGCCTTTACGCAGAGACATCTCACTAGCCTCCAACTTAAGCCTTTTGTTTGCTGTTGTTTGTATGTATTTAGACAGGTTCTCACTATATATCTTGGCTGTCCTGGAACTCACTAAGTAGACCAGTCTGACCTTGAACTTGAGATTTATCTGCCTCTGCCTCCTGAGTGCTGGGATTAAAGGCATATGACACTATGCCCAGTTTAAATTTAAGTTTTAAGGTAGTAGCCTTTATTGTTACTGTGTTCTGTTAGATGTGCTTATGGTCCTGACCATTAGTATTCTTCTGACAAATCTATAATTCATATATGTGGTTCGTATAGTATTCATGAGGCAATTTATTAACCAAGTACTTTTGTGGCTGCTATGGATACAGCTCCACAGAGCAGTTGAGCAATCCTCATAATGCTTACAGCCATGAGAGACAGGCCTTACAACAGCTGCACCACTCTCACACATGCATTCTAAGTGGCGCCATGAGCAGGAGTTGCAAGCACACTCTTGGGAATGAAGTATCTCGATTCTCTGTAGTACAGACACGAGGAGGCAATACTCTACCCTTGTTGGGGAGCTCAGACTTAACACACATAAAATTACCACAGTTCCCAGCTAATGGTAAACACTCTTATGTGCTATTTCTAATGGTTACAAAGCAAAATACTAAGCTCTTACATTTCTTTCAATTAAATTAAAATAATGAAAATATTTAATGATTAGGTTCACCAAAAAGTTAATAATTTTTTTGTGATATGAGACTCCTAACTTATGTACCCAACTTGAATCACACTAAGTAAAAACATACATGATAAAAAGAAGCTAACAATATTCAATGAGATTTAAGAGATAGGCTATGGCAAATAATTGAATATTTTATTAAGAATTTAAAAAAGGATCCTTAAAGAATACCTGTTCCCCCCCACCCCGGGACAGGACGTCTATAATTTCAAATTCCTGTCTATAACTTCACATCCTAACTTTGAATTTTTAATTTATTCCCTAAAACATTGAGGTATTTAAAATCGGGAAGTTAAATGCTACTAGGAATATTATATTTTTAAGTTTTTAAAAATTACTTGCGTTTGGCGCCTATCTTTGTATAGATTCGTGTGCGTACACATGTTGGAGGGAGCATACATGCAGAATCAGAGGACAATCCTCAGGAGTCAGACTTCACCGTGTGGGTCCTGGGGACCAAACTCGGGTGGCCAGTGCCTGAGCCGTCTCACTTGTTCCTTAGGAAGAAACATAAGTGGCAGGGGC
>LOEQ01000331.1:566744-578471 GCA_001685075.1 Bramus lutescens | reverse complement strand
AAAAACGAGTCGGGGAGGGGAAAATTGGAAGCGGAGGAGATGGGGCTGTGAGGAGGGAGCAATGGTCCAGGCTCCAAAGGCCCCTCCACACCTTCGGGTGTTCTGGCCATTCACTTGATGCCCAGACTCTATCAGGTGATGGAGAACACCCTAGTTCCTCCATGCTCACGTAGGCCCTCCAGCTAGTAAAGCCAGGCCTATTTCAGAAGTAGAAGGCCCGGTTCCTCTTCTGGGGGAACCTGAGATCCTGTCCTGCCTTACTGCCGAAGGAACTGCAGCTGTAGAGAGTGGCCTAGCCCACCCCCTCGCTCTCAGGGCTTGCACAGAACTAGCATCAGACAGTCGGGCACTAACTCCTGAAGAACACGGCATAAAGTAGAATGCAGGAAAGTGGAGTCTAAAGAAAAATAAAGGAGACCCAAGCGCCATCTTCCCCTTGGAGGCCAGAGCAGGAAGGTATACCTACCCCTGCTTGCCAGACCGTGGCCGGGTGTGGCCTGTCTGTCTATTTCAGTTTTCCAGTTCTCATTGGCCATCATTATGATCAGCACCTCCACTCCCATTACAGAGGGGCAACCTCACCAAAGGCACTGTGATAAATTCAAGGCCAGGCCTGAGTTGAAATCAGACCCTTGTTCCCACACATTATCTTTCCCAAGGTGACTGACTGTGGGCCGTAACTTGGTGACTCCTTCTGGCTCTTCACCACCTTCCCACGTCCACTGCAGCCACCATTTGGGAAGCGTGGAGAGTGTCTAGCATGAACCTGCGTGTGTCATAGACTATCAACCCATGGTGGCTCTGAACTAGTTCAGTTTGTGCTGAAACTCTGAAAAGGGGGACTCTCAATAATCTGAAGATGTGGTGTTGAGAGCAGCAGGAGGATGAACGCCATCAGCAACAAGTGCCAGCCAGGGACAGAGCTCCAACCAAGTCAGTGTGTGGGGGAAGATCTTCCCCATCACCAGGCCCATTTAACAGAAGAGTAAACTGAGGTATAGGGAGGCAAGGTGACATGCATAACACCATGCCTGGTCCAGGTTTGTGCTCTGTCTATTGCCAGATTATGCCTGGATTTGGCCTTGGGGTCAGCGTGACTTCCTGTGGCCACTGTCAGCTGGGTAGAGAATCTCAGTCAAAATTCTTGCAGTTCTGTTCTCCGTGCATGCTGCCATGGAGTTAAAATGGGTCTGTGAGGTGAAGGCTGGACCCTAGCCTCACCTCAGTCTGTCTTTGCAGGAGGCCAAGAACAAGTGAAAAGTGACTTGTGCTCTCTGAGTTCTGGTTTCCTCTTTTAAGGAGTAGGAGAAGAGATAATGTCTGTCATGTGGAGTGATTGACAGTGTGCAACAGTCTCCTCCAGGCATGGAAGGATGCTGCATTCAGACTCACAGGGGAGGGAAAGGACCTTAGGACTAGGTCAACTCAAGGCTTAATCTGGGTTTGGCCTCAGTCTGAGTAACTGTTATCTACAGATCACTGGACATGAGGAAACTGCGGTGTCAATCTTAGGTGTTTGTGGTCCCAACATTGAGTAGAAAGGAAGATGGAGCTTCTGATCCTGGCTCTGCCTTTCTGAGAGTCTTTCTAGGAGTCACTTGCCTTTCTGGACTTGGTCTCTCCATCTGCCTACCTTTCAATTCACCCATTCACTTACCCACCCACCCACTCACGGTAGGTAGGTAGGTAGGTAGGTAGGTAGGTAGGTAGGTACATCTATCCACTCAACCATCTCTCCACCCAGTTAGTAACTTTAACCACCCACCATCCACCCTTCTATCCATCCATCCATCCATCCATCCATCCATCCATCCATCCATCCTTCCATGTATCCATTCATCCCATCCATCCATGTACCCAACAACTTATCTACCCATCTCTCTTTTCTACCCATCCATTTACCATGCATTACCTTCCCATCTAGCCATCTACCTAATCAATTATTAGCCCCTCCCTTATCCTTTTCCTTTCCTCTATCCCATCATTTCTTCTTTCTGTCCCCTCATTTGTCCATCTATTCTGTGTCCATCTGCCAATATACCCATCTTCCCACCATCTCATCTTCTTCTTTGTGCTCTATGAATGGTACATACATGTCCAACTCAGGGGTACCTACATGTCAAACTCAGTGCAGGTTTATGTCATTTCTTGCTTTCTAGGCCTGTCTAATGAGGTCTGCCAACTCAAAGGCTCAAGTCCTTTCCACTTAACCAATGCTCTGTGCTAGGGAAGCAGTTTCACAGAGTGGCTAAAAGTCTGTGCTTCAAAACTTTACAGCATCCAGTTTGAATGGCTTCCACAAGGACCAAAAGCCACTGAGGTCCATGTTTCTCCACTCACTGCCCAGCTCAAGCATCACATGCCTTTGTTAGGAACACCATTGAACTCAAAGACTTTTATTACTCGGTACCAAAGGAGAAGAAACTGATCTGTTGTTCTGAAGATGAGGAAGATCCATAAATAGAGACATCACCAACAAGAGGGATGTAATCAAAGGAGCTGGACCCACACCATGTCTTTGAAGTGAAGATGGAGCCTCCAGAAGATTCTCATATGGTCTTCATCACAGAGCACAGCTTCTGCAGCACCCAGTGGGAAGCCCGGGTACTCACTACTCTGACTAGAAGCTGATAAGGATATGGTCAAGTGTGAGTCAGCTGCCCCACCTCGCCATCCACACCACCTCTGGAGGACAATCTACCCCTTTGGCTCCCTTGGAGATGTGTCATCTCTGAAACGTCTGCACAAGAGGACAGTGCCTTCATTTTCCAACTGAGAACTGACAGAGCACAGTGCCAGCTCATGGAGTGATCTGCACCCTCCAGAGGCCAGAGAGGCCAGGAAGCTGCTGCACAGCCAAGAGCATGGAGAAAGCTCAAAGATGTGGCCAGGAGCATCCATGCAATAGGGCCCCATAGCCGAGACCTGCAAGCCCAGTGGGAAGCATCTCCTCATGAAGGGTTATGTGCCCTGGCTTCAAAAGGGAGGAAAAAAATAAAGACTGTGTGTATTTATATAGTCTGATGTTGCAAACCATGACGCACATTTTCTAGGCCATTAAGAACAGCTTTTGTTTGCATAGGTGCACTGGTGGGTTAGCCTAAGCTTTGTGGGGCTGGGGAATCATGCATAACTGTGTCCTTGGAGTCAGACATGCTTGGATGTGAGCCAGAACTCCCTGCTAGTATGCAGCCTCTGAGCCTCAGTTTCCTCATCCTCTGGCATCATCAGTGACCTCAGCGTCACTGTTAGGGGAGGGTGGGTCATTCCAGGAAGCTGAGCCTCCAGCCTGACTTAGCAGGGTGATGAGCAAATGTGGATGCTGCTGCCTCTTGCGTCACTGATGAGCACTGGGCAGAGAGGCACATAGGCTGCAAAAAGTCACTCGTGTGGGGTTCACTGAGTGAATTCGTCAGCATCTAGACCCAGAAACAAGTCTGGCTGAGGCTAAGGGCACAGGGAAACTAATGCTCCCAAGACTTCCAGACTTGTGGCCAGTCAGATCCGTTTTATGGGTGACTGGCTTCCTGCAGAATTAACACAGACAACCTGTTCTGTTCAATTCCAGGAACATACTATAGCCCTCTGCCTTCCTCTCAAGCCTCATCAGGCTCCTCGGTGTGGGATATGGAAGGGGCCAGGCTGGGTCAGCTTCCTGCTACTCAATATTCCATCCTGGTTTACAGTCAAAGCCCAGCGTTGGCACCCAGGAGGACAGAAGGAGGGCAGAGGGCCGGGACATCCGAAGAACCTTGCAGGGAGAAGCCGCAATACAAGCTCAACAAATCTAAGCCAGTCCATTTCCCAACACTGTCCCAGAGGAGTACCACCTTGGTATAGGCTGAAGTTCAAGAGCCCAAGGCACTGTGGGCTTTCTGTGCCTCTATAGCTGACTCCTGGGCTCAGTCTAGATGTCCCCTACCATCTCTGATCTAAATTGTACCCATGTGAAAAATAGAATTAGGAACAACAACAAAAACAATCACCGCACAGTTCTGAAGATGAGTGATTCTATGTTGTCAGCTTCATAATCAGTGACTGCCAGAGTCTACCGGACCCATCCTGGTGAGAGAGAAAACCAACATTTGTGAGCATGCACTTGGAGTTCAACATCTGAGGTTCACTGAGCCCTCAAAATAGCTCATACTATTATATACCAAGCTGAGCTCCTACTCAGTCCATAGAACCCTCTCCAAGTGACCCCTCCACACTGTTTAAGAGTTTCACTTTCTGTTCTAGACTGGCCTTGAACTGAAAGTCTTCCCCCCTCATTTGTGACTGCTGGACCAAGAGTCATGTTCAAACCTACCTGTGTCCCTTTCCAGAGATTCTGACCTCAGACATGCCCGATCTTTTCCTCCTAGCTGGCTCAGCTCCAGAGAGGCTTTCCTTCCATTTGAAATCTTCCTCCACTTAGGAAACTGTCCACACACCTTCTGTATTTATTTAGGTGCTTACACATGTGTTATTGATGTTCTGCTATACTGAGCTCTGCGGATACAAGGACCTTTTGCAAACTCAAAGCTCCAGCAGGTTTTCAACAAAAGCCTCGTTAAATTTTGAACAACTTCCTGAATAAATCTTCACTTTGCATTCCAGTAAACCAAGGTTCCTTCTCCCTTCTCCAGCCTGGAAGGGGCAGAGCTCAGATTTGCACTCAGGGCTGCTGGACCTGGGGCCTCTAACCACTTGGTCACCTGACTTTCCAAGCCCCAGAGCTGGTAGCCATTGCTGGCAGCAAGGCCCTACCTCAGTGGGAACATGATCTGAGTGCCAAGGTTCATATGTTGGGAGCGTTTTAAGCCATCTCAAGGCAGGGAAATGTTGGCAGTGCCATGACAGACTGCTGCTCTCAGCCCTGCGCAGCCATCTCTGATTATTAAAAATAATGGTATGGAAACCACCTAGGTTTTGTGTCCAGCCGTTCGATGTGAGCTTTGTTTGTTTCTCCTGCTGTTGCCATGGCAGTGAGGCTGTCTGGATAACTTCAGGTTTCTGCTTGATGAAAGGGAATGGAATCAAAATTACTCAGGACAGGGAGGGGGGGGCGTTGATTGTCAAACAGGCTTTTCCCTGTCTGTGTGCCTCGAGCTCCGCTCTTCAATAGCAGCCTTACCCTGAAGTCTTATGTGTAGCTAGGCTGCTCCTAACCTACAGCCTCCATGGCTCCCTGGTACTCCACATTATCAGGGCTGAAGATCTTAGAATGATTGTCAGCGTTTCTGGCTTCCTGCCCTGCTCACAGACCTGCCTGCAGGAAGCCCCTCTCTCCCTGCCGCCCTCTCCAGGGGCTTCACTTCTCACAGGTCCCACAGTGACTGCTGCTTGCTCATTAGTCTTCCTGGTTCCCTGCCAGGCCATCTAAGGTGCAACCTCCATGCCCCCTTCCTGGTCCATCCTCTTATTTGGTAGCTTCCTTTTCTCCCACATCTATAGCTCCTTCTAACATACTTTAGTCCTTGTGGGAGCCTGAACCTCAACATTCTCCAGGGTGGGAAGGGTTGGAGTCTTGTTCAGTGTCTAACATGGTCTAACACAGTTGTGGGTGAGTTCCAGATCCCTCCTGGGACACCAAATTATTCAAATGGCACAGTGTCCATCTCTAACCACTGCCCATCCTTAGACTTGCCTCCAGTGACGCACTACCTCATGGAATCAGCATTAATATCGTATTGTTGTTGCGTGCTGGCAAGGGATGGCTGTCTGTGCTCAAGGTGTGTGTGGCTGATTGTTTCCAGCCATAATGGGTGAATCTGGAGACATAAAACTCAGGATATGGATCATATAGACAAACAACAAACACTGGCTGAACCAAATTAGGAAAAACAAAGATAAGATGTTCTGGGGGCTACCTGAGGATGTCTGGGTGTATTTTACCTTCCCAGGATGTAAACCAGCCCTGGAAGTCCTCCCATGCCTGAGTCCCAGCCAAGTTCATCAACTCATGCTTTGGGAAATTCAACATGCAATTTGGCCTCCGAGACACTTGCTCGAGGTTCTCATCCCAAGCTACAGCCACAAGTGAATGCTCAAGGGCCTCCTTGGGGACCAAGTCCATCTCAGAGAATGTGGGCCTCAACAACAGTGTGCCAAATTCCTCATTGTTACAGACACAGAACACTTAATGTCCACTGAGTTCCTGCTTTGTGACTGGACTCAACTGGGTACTTACCATCAACCTGACTGGGCCATGTGTTCCCTCTATGGACAGAGGAAGGGGAATTCACCAGCGTACACAGGACACTGGCTGGATAAAAGGGCAAGACTGCTGGACAGCTGGAATGCTGCAAGCCACTGGCTATTGAGGTGATCAGGAGCCTGAGGCGTGCCATCACCATCTCTCAGGGCACAGGACAGAGTATTTGTGATTAGCAGTCAATGGCAGACCTCACTCCATCCTGAGTACAGTTCCCATCTCATTCTCTCTCAGTGCCCAAAGGTCATGCTTGCTTTAGAAATATGGGCAGTGATAGGAGGACCTATGTTCCTGGGTAGCCGAGACTGCAGGCACCTGGGTCCCAACCCCTGGTGTTTCCATGGCGCTGTGGAGTTCCTCAGAGTCCCAGAAGACACCATAGGAGTCAGTTTTTCCTGGCTAAATTAAAGATGTAGGGGGCTGTGAGGATGATGAAGATCACAGCAACTTAATCAGGAGACAGTTGGAGGCACAAATGACAGGCTGAGTTCCCTCCACCCCGACATCCAAACTCTGCTGAGTACCGAGTGGAAAATTCCACCTCTGACCTCAATGGGTCACAGTCAAAATGCCAAGAATATTTGCCAAAGTGATCTTCATCTGTATGTGGAAGGTGAAAATGAAAAAAGAAGCAAATGTCAGGTTTAGTCTTGGGTTCAGGATAATTTATTAAGAATATGTGAATCACCTAAAACCTGAGGCACTGTGCCCCAAGCCTTTCAGGCCAGGGGCCTATACCCTATTACATGTGAACCCTTCAGTAGGGGACAGGCTTCTGCTGGGCCTCTGCCCATAGCTGTGGAAGCCAAGGTTTTGCTATGTAAAATCAAAATTATTATTATTATTGTGTATATGCAGAAACATGTTCACATATGTGTGTGCATGTATACAGGAACATGTTCACATATGTGTGTGTATGTATGCAGGAACATGTTCATGTGTGTATGTGTAGGAACATGTTCATGTGTGTGGGTGCCTGTGGAGCTTGACAGCAGTCAGACCAAGTTGCTGTCCCCTGGGCACCACTCACTTTAATTTTGAGACAGAGACTGGTCTCAAACTCACCAACTAGGCCCAATCCATCTCTATAGTCCCAAATGAAACTCTTCAGATTATGGATATAGTGAACAGAAGCAAGGCCTTGAACGTGAGGCTCTCAGGTTGAAAGTTTCACTGACACACAGACAAGAGAAGAGCTCATTCCCTTGTCTGCATGTTGTCAGTCACCAGTGGAGTGATTCTCTTTGTCTCCTTGGGCGTTTCTTTGATATCTTCATGACAGACATATATACATCTCTTTTCAAAATGGTTATCAGAGAGGGGATAGTGCAGCCTGGCCATGCAGATCTAGGAAGGAAATGTCCTATTTCTTTGACTGTTCCTGACAAGGGATAGATGCTAATGAGAGTTTATTGGCTTGGGTTTGTTTTGATTGAACCAGTTCTAACTAACTTTACTATGGCCTTCTGATTAACAAGGGAACAAAATCAATAAACATACCGAAAAATTTGGGTGTGTTACACGGCTAATTCAAATTTATGTCATAATCATGCTCTAATGTGGCTTTTAATTAGGATAATTAAGCTGCCTGTGACGGTGCTGACTGGGACAGAAGCTGCTGCTGTGCCAAGATGATTTGCTGAAGGCTCTTTGTCAGAATCCGGATGCTTTTTGTCGTTTGGTTGGGGTGTTTCGAGGGCGGAAGTGCTGTGGTGTGGAGGCAGATTCTAGAACTCTGGGTTTTCTTTCAGGTCTAATGTAAGGGTTGATCAGGAGACCCTCCATGCCCCTGAGTCTCTGTCAGATGTTTAGTGAGCACTGCTGGGTGCTGTGATGGGCACTGGGAGTCGGAGTCAGCCACTGGGTATGGGACATTTGTCTATGGGAGATTCCAGGCATTGTGAGGAACACATGCTTGACACGTCTCTAGAGTCTGGGTGGGCTTCCCAGAGGAGGCAAATCCTCAGAGAAGCTCAGGCCACTGCCCAACTCAGAGGAGGCTCATGGCAGCAACTGTATAGTTCTGGCAGGTGTAGCAGCATTGCTTTGTGTTGGAGATAAAAGAACACGGATGCCGAGGATTGTCACATAGAGGGACTGAGTGGCCTGGATGGGAGCTGGGCCTGATAGGGTCCTGACCATGGCTGTCGTAGAAGATCTTCGTGATGTTTGACATCTGCATTTAGGCTTTGAGTTTCTGAGACTCATCTTCCCTTCTCCTTTACCTCCTCCTTCAACTCCTTGCCACCCCTCCCCTCTCCCCTGCTTTCCTCCCTCCCTCCCTACTGGTTTAAAATGATGTATTGGGGGTTCATTCTGTGCAGATCTCAGTTGTCTCACCCTGGACTCTGCCCTGGTCGTTCTGTTATTGACTTTTCCAAAACACATTCTGGCACCCTAGGTCAATTCCCAGGTTAAGGGTACCTCTTAGAACTCTGGCTGCCCATGGGGTGTCACTACTTTCATGGGCCCTTTCTATGTTCTGGGCATGCATTATTGCTATCTCTGGATCTGTGTGTTAAATAATAAATTACCTATACATCCCATAGTCATCCTCTCATGTGACCCTCAGCAGCTGACCTTGAAGCAAAGATTGGGGTACAAGGATGAAATAGAGAAGCGAACCTGGGAAAGAAAGAACAGTCAGTCCTAAAGAGCGTGACCCTTATACTGTCTGGGGCTCCACACCCTTGGGTGGAGGAAGCAGAGCCCTGACTTACCATGGCCTCAAGGTCATTCCCAGCAGGCAAGAGATTTGGGGGTCTGGGTGTACAGTACTAGCTTCTACCAGTCCCCAGGCCCTTAATTGCTGGGTGTCATGAGGTGACTTCCCAGACATCTGGGTTGCCAGGTTGTCATGGATGCAGATATAAATAGCTAGGGACCACTCACAGAGGCACAAAGGCTTTATAGACACGAGGCAGGGTGTGGATTGCAGTGTTTATGTTGTGTTCCACATGTCCATGTACCTGAAGTCCACCTTCTGACCTGGGCCTGCCAAGTGAGTGACCACTCCTGTCCTTCCCAGTGACCCCCTGCCCTCTTCTCACCACCTCCATTTGTGTCCCTTCATCACACACATGTTCCCTTCATCACACACATGTTGGTGTGTGTGGACTTCAGGCCTTTGACTCTCATGTAAACAGGTTTCCCAGGGACAGCAAGCAAGCTGGGCAGTCTGCATCCCTACACTGGAGATTCAGACAAGCGCTGAGCAGTTTCTCAGGCCTGAGTTCTCACAGGCCAGGCTGCTCAGAAGCCCATGGCTGTGGGGAGTTCATGCAGCAGCTACGCAGGTAACCAGGAGGCACGACTCTGACAGGTGCACAGGAGAGCCTGGGGGCTGACACCAGATATGTCCCTCCTTCCTGGAGAAAGGCGATGCAGGGCACACGGACATGCTGCTTTAGTGCACTCACCATTCTTTTTCCTAGACAGGGTCTCTCTGTGTAGCCCTGGCTGTCCTGAAACTCACTTTGTAGACCAGGCTGACCTTGAACTCAGAGATCCAGCTGCCTATGCCTCCTGAGTGCTGGAATCACAGGCATGTACCACTACGCTCGATTTCACCATCTTTTAGAAGTGGTGAAACTGAGGCACAAAGGAGAGTTCCAAGTGGGAGTCCCCCGAAGGGCCAGGATTCGAGGCCTCCTCTTGGCAAGTACAGCTGCTCTGACTTGTAATAGAAACAAGGCTTCTAGAGATGGAGGCTGGGGCACTGCATGCGATGGCTGTTATTGATGGATCCTAATGGGTAATGAACTTCAGGGACCCCAGGTTCAAAGTGTAAGGATCCTCGTTAATACAAAGCAAAGTTCTCTGCTATACAAATGACCAGAAAAGGCATTGACTAAGCATATCCTTTAAATTTTTATTTATTTAGTCATTTAACTTTCAGGAAAACAAACATTTCAGAGTGTTTAGAAAATACACAGAGCAAGAGGAAGCAAAGGCAGACCCAGCTCTCCAAATGCGTACACGCACAGCTGTTGTGGTATGCCTGAGCAGCACCACACACAGGTCTAGAGTGAGTCTGTCTCACCGAGTAGGAGAGTGTGTGGACCCAGGACCTGTAGGAAGCAAGAACAGATGAAGGTGCAGCAAGATACTTTCGCTGATCAGATACAGGCAAGATACAAGCTCTATATGTCACTGCAGAGGTGAGAAGATTTAAAACTCCATCTGGGGACCCTTAAAACGAGCAAACGAGAAGAAACCACTTATGAGTAACTATGTGCTTTTCTTTTGCACATGCACAAATATAAAGGGAATACATTGGAAAGACCAGAAGAATGGGATGGGAAGGCTTAGTTGAGGAAGGGAACTCATAGTCTGAAATACTTGCCACAGACCAGGATTCTGAAAACCAACTCTCTCTCCCCTCCCCTCCTTCTCTCCCTTCCCCCTTCCCCTGCTCATCTTCTCTCTCCTCATCCTATTGTGCTGGGAATGGATGTAGGGTCTCCTACACGCTAAGCTAGCATCCCACCACTGAGCTATCTTCCCAGCTCTGGGAGTTTCTTGAACTGAGGATTTCCTGTAGTGTTTGATACAGTGTGGACCTCAGGCAGCCCTCAGCTGCACTGACTGGAGGGGGCTCATACTATCTGATGCACAGAATGAGGACATGCGCAGACGGTCAAGGGCTCCTGGTCCTTCTTCTACCCCACCCCCTTTGAAACCCCAGTTAGAATTTATTTCCTATCACATAGCCACTGTCTACAGAGACTGCTCATCAAGGCAACTAGGGACAAGATGAATCAGACCTTAGGACCGTTCTTGAAACAGGTTTGTGTTCTAAGAGTAGCAGATACTTCTTGATTACGGCTTGTGCACCCCTTGTGTGTGGTTGTCCCATCGTTTCAGGACCATTTAACAGAAGATTGTCCCTTCTCCATTGATCTGTCCTGGTGACTTTGCTGCAGATCAATGGTCTGTAAACTGCTGGTGTATTTCACTATTCCTCAACTCTGTCCAATTCTGTCAATGCACAATACCAGTCTCACATAGGGTCTTTTCCTGGGGCCCACTCTTAGACAGGTCAGCACACTAAGCCCTTTCACTTTGTTCTTTTGTCAAATGGGTTCACATGAAGTTCCACCTCAAGCTTCACCAGAAAAGTATTTTTTAACCCTCCAGGTCCTTTGTCTTCCATATTGATTATACAATTTCAATGGGCAAAGGACCACTGGGATCTCTACCAGGGATTTAACGAACTTCAGGCTTGATGTTCAGAGCCCTGGATAGCTTTTCTAAACTAGCGTGTTAGTGTCTATGGTCCCACCCTCTCTCCGCCTTCATGGCTGTCTCAACTTCTCTGGCTTGTTTGTGCTCAGGACAGAGCTCTCTGTTCCTTTCGGGATTTCTCACCAAGAACTGGTTTTGTTTCCATGGATTCTGTTTCTCTCCCTCCTTCCCTCACACAATCCTTCCCTTCCTCTGTCTGTCCCTTCTTTGTTCTTTCCTCTCTCCTTCCCTCCCTTTTTCTCTTTCTTTCTTTCTTTCTTTCTTTCTTTCTTTCTTTCTTTCTT
>LOEQ01000331.1:537625-565675 GCA_001685075.1 Bramus lutescens | reverse complement strand
GATGTTGTGATGATGATGATTGTGATGGTGGTGGCTATAATTGTGGTGGTTTTGTTGATGATGGTAATGTTGTGATGATAATGATTGTGATGGTGGTGCCAATGGTGATAGTGATGATTGTGATGGTGATGGTTGTTTTTGTAGTGGTGATGGTGACTATGGTGATGGTGGTGATGGTTATGATGGTGGTGGTGGTGAGGAACGTAACTGGCTTTGGTTCCTGTCTTCCAGGAGCCTCTCCATGTACGTTAGCTATTGACATAGAAATGCAGACACTAGACTTGAATGGGAAATGTCCCACAAGTCTTGTGTTTCGAGCCCCAGGTCCCCAGATAGTGGTGCTATTTGTGGAGACTTCAGGACCATTGGGGGGCTGGCTTACAGCTATGGATTTTTACGCCTTTGACACACCTGTGTAGAGGCACTGTACCCACCTGGCTTCTGGACTAGCTCTACACTTCCTGGTGCCCGAGATGCAAGAGCCATCTTATTCTTCCATTGCTATGGAAAAAGCACTGCAGTCGAAAGGCTTCACAACCCTCTGCCCTTTGGGCATGCTTGCTAGCTTCCTCATATTTAAAGCTATTCTCTAGTGATGTGGGATGTCCTTCTGTATATGTGTTGCTCCTATTGGTTAATGAAAAAAGCTATTTTGGCCAATGGCTTAGCAGAGCTAAGCTAATTGGGGAAATCTGAACAGAGATAGAGAGATTAGGTAGAGTCAAAGAGACACCATGTAGCTGCCAAAGGAGACAGACCCCAGAACCTTACTGGTAGGTCACAGTCTTATGGTGATACACAGACTAATAGAAATGGGTTAATTCAAGATATAAGAGCTAGCTATAAATATGCCTGAGTCCTTGACCAAGCAATGCTGTAATTAATATAGTTTCTGTGTTATTATTTGGGTCTGGACTGCCAGGAAAATAAGGTACAGTCTCTGTTTACACTCTGACTTTAGAAGGGGAAGGCACCATCCTTGTCCACTAATCCCACCTCCATACAGATTTTGCCTCCAATAGTGTAAGATCTCAGGTTTTGCAAGCCCACTGATTGACAGCTGTGGTTAACTTGAAGAAAGCTGCTGGAGGGGGGATTTCCATTCCATATCTACTGATATGGGCCTGAAACAGGGAGGGGAGGGGCTACGGAAGTGACTTCTAGTTCACACAAATTGAGCAAGCTTGGTGAACTGCGTGGCTACGTCATATTATTCCCAGGAGTTAGGTTTAGCTCTAGTCTTCTCTCCCAAGGCCAGTGAGGTGTACAGATTTCAGACCCACTTCATTCTCTCCGTCATGGTGTGGAATGACCAGGCCTCCAGAGTGTCTGCTTAGACTTGGCTGTGGAGAAAGGGCCTTCGCATAGCCCTGCCTCTGTAGAAGTAGTGAAGAGGACAGCTTGGCTTCTCAGCTGAGTCAGAGCCCTGCATGTTTATTCCAGGATTGTTATTCAGACTCATAGCCCTGGCTTCTGCTTAACATAACCCTGTAAATTGCAAGTTAGTCTTGTCTGAATCTGTGGCTCTATTAATGCTACAATATCGTGGCACAGTCTGTGGCTCTGTTATTCTTGCACAGAATCCCCTTTTCAGATTGCTGAAGAAAAAAAAGGGAAGAAAAGCACGTGACTGTGTATTTCTGTTCATCAAGCGCCACTTTTCTGAGAGCACATTTCTTCAGCAACACATCCTGACACCCCAAACCCCTGAGCCAGCCCCCACAAAGCCCCCTGCAGAGTGCTCTGCTTTCCTAAATGCTGCCTGAACTCCTAGGCTGGGCTCTTGATGGGCTCTCTCCAGTCCTTGGGAGACATGAGAAGAATAATGTTGTGAGAGTGCTGGGAAAGGTGCATTTGTTTGCTGCAAAGGGCTCTCCTGGACCCTCACGTCCCAGTTCCCAGCTGCCTTTACGTGCTCAGTGCCCTTTATTAAGTGCTGCTCAGCAGAAGTGGTCACCCTTTTAAATAAAATATCTTATTTGGCAAAAGAGAAACTAGAACATGCTCCATTAATCAATCAGTCAGGTGGTCAGTCAGTCAATTTCTCTCTCTTTCTCTCTTCCCTTCCCTCCCTCCCTCTCTCTTTATACATATACCCACACATGTACATACACACATACATATATACATCCACATATGTATACATACATAACACATATATGCACATATACATATATACATTCATGCATACATTTTTAACTTACAAGTGATATTGAGATAGCCAATAGTCACTGAGCTGGTGTCAAGGTCACAGAGAAGAGGGAGCATCATGCAGTTGCTCTCAATTGCTACAGGGCCTCTTTGTCAGTATCAGTTAGCTGTTTTGGTACCATTTGTTCTTGGAAAACAGTGATAATGACAGGGACTTCTGCAACACAGATACACACATGGGGGTGTCTGTGCCAAACATGCTCAGTTTCTCCTGCTCCAACTGAATTTGACCTCTGCAATCCCCTGAGTACTATGGCGATTGTCACATACTGTGCCCAGGACAAAGAGGTGACTTGCTTGCCATCAGTGACAGGGCTGGGGCTTGGAGACAGGGAGAAGCCTAGATGAGAACCCAGGCTCTACAGTAGTGTCACATTGGCCTCACCTTTGAGCCCCTGGATTTCTTCATCAGGCAAATAAGATGAAAACTAACTAATGAATGCTGGAGAGATGGCTCTGTAAGAGCCTGATGTTCCTGCAGAGGACCTGGATTTGGTTCCCAGCAAACATGTGGCCACTCACAACTGTCTGTAACTCCATTTCTAGGGGATCCCACACTCCCTTCTGACCTCCATGGGCAGCAGGGACACCCATGATGCACAGACATACAAGTAGGCAAAATATCCAAATCTTTTTTAAATTATTTGAAAATAAGAAAAGACTAGCTGGTGGAATTTGCCTGGAGCCCAGTACTTAAAAGATAGAGACAGGGGATCAGGAGTTGAGGCTAGCCTGGGTTACTTGGCAAGGCCCTGTCCTGAGCAAGCAAACAAACAGAATTTGGACTGTGGGGGATGAAGCCATGTGAAAAATCGTGGTGTGTGGTTCCGTCACAGTTCATGCCTGATGGGTACGAGTTTGAATTTTGTTTTACTTCTCCAGACAGTGTTTTCTCTAGACTTCTCAGAGGAAGCAGGTTAGCTGAGGAGTCTGAAGTGTCTGGATTTAATCCTGGCAGCCTCTCTTTGCTCTGAAGTCCTAGGTAACCTGACCTCTCAGTGTTCACTGACTGCTGAATCAAGGGCCTCAGGGGCTACGGCGCTCTTCCCTTGCTGGCGCTTCTCTTCTGACCACCGTGCCTGGATTCATTGTCTCTGGTTCTCCCCTCCTGGACAGGATCCATTGCTCACTGCAGAGATGTTTAACTCAGAGGTTTTACCCTAGGCCTGGTAGAGTTGTTTCCCTCCAGCCCTGAGCTACCAGCCAAGATGCTGTGCCAACCCCAATGAAGGGAGGCCTGGCCAGCCAGAGAGGAGTGCTCATGAGCACTGAGTTAAACTCCATTTCCTTTAGCAGAGGGAGCCTTGCCTGGCTGGGCCCAGTGCCAGGCCAGAGTGCAGCTGGCAGAAGAGCTACCATTGCCACACCTGCTCCTAATGCCTACAGTGTGCATCCATGCGTACAGCCAGACTTCTGCTGCCAGCAGCCCAGGGGTGCCCACTCTGAAGGCCATTGTGCAACCGGGCAGACTGAAACTTGGGTTGAAAAGACTGCCTATGAACCATGCCAACATCTGAGACTGGACTCTTGGGTCTCTTCTTAAATCTCTCCTTTGATGCCTTTTTGTTTCTTCTCCTTTCCTCTTGGGAACCAAACATTCACTAAGAAAGCTTAAAATGTGGGCTTGGGAGACAGCTTGGTCAGAATAGTATTTGTGCAAGCACAAGGACCTGAGTTCAATCCCCATAACTGGTGTTAAGAAGATGGGTGTGGCAGCATGCACTGGTGACCCCAGGGCTGGGCGGTGGAGACAGGAGGATCCCTGGCTAGTCAGTCTCGCCTAATTCTCTGGACCAGCAAAGTCCCTGTCTCAACCAAATAAGGTGGATAGAGGCATGGTGTGCACATTTTAAATTTCAACACTCAGAAAGTAGAGATGAGAGATCTTTGCGGATTTGTGGCCAGCCTGGGCTAGAAAGTAAGACTCTGTCTCAACAAACAAACACCCATCTGTTGACAAAGGTTTCTGTCCCTCCTTGTCCCACAGCCATTCAGTCTCAAAGAAACACACAGAGGCTTACATTAATTATAAACTGGTTGGCCTATTAGCTCAGGCTTTCTTATTAACTAACCTTATATCTTAAATTAACCCATAATTCTTGTCTGTGTTAGCCATGTGGCTTGGTACTTTTTGGCACCCACCCAATCAAACAAGTATGCAAAACCCTGTAAGACACCTGGAGAATAAATGATGTGATACCCGAGGAGTAAATAATTATGTCATGCCTGAGGGATAAATTATATGATAACTGAGGTTGTTCTCTGGCCTATCCCCCCCCCACATATTCACACATATATATTTACACTCATACAAGCATACATGAGATACACACTCATATACACACACTCACACATACACACAGATACACACTCACACACATACACACACATATACACTCACACTCATACAAGCATATACATACACAGATACACACATATACACACTCACATATACACATAGAGACACACTCATACACACACACCTGCACACACATACACTCACACTCATATAGACACACTCACACACATACTCACACATGCATATATACACAAATACACTAACACATGCACATATACATACACATATACACAGACATATACATAATCATATACATGCATACACACACAGTCATTCACACTTGCACACATGTGCACACACACAGACAAAGGTACAGAGAGAGAACCTCACCTACACATAGCTCAAAGCTCCAGTTGCTTCACCTGGAGCACTTGGTGTGTGGGACCAGGAGGTCAGGTTTTTAGATGTACAATGCAGGACTGCCTTGGTGGTGTCTGTTTCCACCCTATGGGATCTGCTGATGGAAGGATGCCAAGACCATTCTTCTAGTGACCCCAGCAGACTCAAGCTTCAGCCTCAGTCAATAGGCCAGTCATCCTGCTCCAGACTTCAGGATCCATTTTGTCCCTTTGAAATAAGCTCAACTTGATTGAGGGACTCTTTACCACCCACCTGTGGCTGGAGGAATTGATCTTGCTGAGCCAACATAATGGGTACATCTTGGGTTTTGGGTGGCACAGACATACATTATTCAATGACAGAGATACAAAGTGTGTCACCAGGCATCCTCATCTGTTGGGCCTCATGAGGCCTGGGCATGAGGCCCAGTGTAACTAACTTCCTAAGCCTAACTTGAGTTTCGTGAGGCCTAGTGTGAGTTCCTGAGCCTAGTTCAAGTTTGAAGACCTGTCTCTGGCTACCAGAACTAGGCTTGTCTCTGTCCAGTCACCACTAGCATGGCAGAATATTATTGGCCCTTGTTCCTTACTCCGGCTTAACCCATCCCAAGCTTCTTCATCCCCATCACAACTCTATAATGTAAGTCCCTGCTTGATACCTTTGAACGAGATCCTGCTTTGACAGACTCCCGACTCAGTGGGGGAGGGCTGAGTCGTGACACTCACCATCCCATTCAGCCCCAGGGAGAGTCTAGCAGGTCAGATTCTGCCCCGCTCTTTCTGCCAGAGAACCTGGCACTCAGCATTGTGTGAGTATCACAGAGAGGACTTACACAAAATAAGTCAGCTGTGAGGTCATGGGGTGGTCAATCCCAGATCCCCACAGTTTGAACAATCTGTGGTTGACTGAAATATTGGAAGCACAGGTCTACCTTCCTTGTGCCCTTCCTTTACCTACTATGAATATCAGAGCTCTAGGAGAGTGTCTGGGCTTGCCGCCTCTGTTGGCTTCCTGCTAGGTCTCAGGACTTGGCTACCTGGCCGCTTTCCAAAGCACACTGGACACCTGCAGTGGTTCTGTTGGAGGCCTCATGGGAAGTGCCCCACAACTCACTGGTGTCCTCAGGACTGGGCAGTTCCTTGAGATACAGGGTACCACACAACCTGAGAGTCTTCTGGAGTGTCAACCTTACAAACATGTCTGTGGCTTGGCAACAGGGGCCCTGGCCTCCTTCCAGCTGAAGACACCTGTCTTCCTGTTGGAGGCTGGAGCTGGCGTCCTTCCAGGACCCATGTAGACTCCGCCAGCTTAGGAAACTGGAACCGGGGCTCTCTCCTTCCCTCTGCACTGTCGCTAATGCTCCAGTTCTTGGTATTTGAAGCCAAAAATAAGATTCTTTTCCTTTGTTGTTCAAACATTTGACATTTTCTGTTGAAGCACAAGGTTTTCAGTGCCATAGATTCTGTTGCAAACACACAAAAGCCTCCCAAAGAATTCAATGCCGATGCTTTGATTCTGGAGTCCTTTTCTTCCTCCTTCCCCAGGGTGATCAGGTAGCACTCTTCCCACTGCTGAGAAGGTGAGGCACACAGGGCCCTGGGGCTGCACACAAGCATGGTGTTTAAGATAAATATATTATGGCACAATGGATGCCTTTAAGACAAGGTAGAAGACACAGTCCAAAATGTTTATAAACCCATGAGGACAGGAAAACACAGGCTAGTAATCTCAGAGTTGCTGAAGTATGGAGTCTGGGAGCCCCTTTCAAGGGGGCTTTCTGCCTGCATGTTGCCGCAGTGCCCTCCACCGCCATGTTGTGAGAACACTCCACACTCTTCCAGACTCCTGGTGCCAGTTCCTTGTTCATTCCCTTGAGCGCAGATTCCTCTGCCTGCTCACTGTCTCCTTCCCCCCTCTCTCCCTCCCACTCCATTCCCTCCTCCCTGGTTCTCCCTCTTCTTTTCTTTTCAGTTTTCTTTCTCTCTTTCTGTCCCCCTCTCTCCCTCCTTCTCTCTTTCCCTCCTCTTCTCCTTCCTCTCTTTCTTTTCTGCTTCCCCTTCCGCTTCCTTCCTTCCTTCCTTCCTTCCTTCCTTCCTTCCTTCTTTTCTTTCTTTCTTCCTTGGAAAGCTATAGTCTTACTTTTCATGGTAACTGTAGGTTGATGGATGCCATCCCAGTGGTATGTCAGGACAGATGACTGGGGCTGGCAGTGTCCCCAGCCTGATCCTTTCTTTATGTAGGAAACTCTTATAGTCTTTTGTATTGGGGGTATTCAATGAGTGGTTGCCAAGCACAGTTTCTCTACTGTGTGCAGAGGATCAGAAGTGAGCCCTCATATCCGGCTGCACCCATTCCCCATCCCCCTTTTCCACCCCCACTCTGTGCATGTCAGTGCAGGATGGTAGGTGTGTGGGAACACATGTGTATGCCAGTGTGGAGTTCATTACACGCGCTGGCTCCTCAGGGACTCCTGGAATTCACAGAGACAAGGCAGAGGACAGTGACCCCAGTGTCCATAGCTTCCCTTCTCCACAGCTCCTGATGACTTGGCCACCACCTGTGTACCTGAACTTCACTTCTGGGAATGAAGCAAGGCATCCATGTGGATAGGACAGGAAGGGACCCCCAGTCCTGCTCAAGAAACTGTCCTTAAATGCCTGGATCAAATTAAAAGAGTAAAAAAAATAAAATCTCTCATCTTGAACATTTAGCATCAACATTTAATTATTTTGTGAGCTTCTCATACCCCAGTTTGGAGGTTGATGAAAGAATGTGTGATTTTTTTGTATGTGAACATGTATGTGTGCATATATGGATGTTCATATGCTTGTGTTCACATGTGTACATGTGCATGCTGGTGTATATGCACATGTGTGTGGGTACATGTGGATATGTGTGTGCTGGTGCGTATGTGTATGCACGTATGTGTTGGTATATGTACATTTGCCTGTATATGTGAATGTGTATGTGTGCTGGTGCATGTGTGTGGTGGGTATGCATGTGTGTGCATATTTGTATGGAATTGAGAGGATGACCTCTTGCATTGGTTCCTAGTACCATGCTCCCCTTTTCTTACTTAGCTGAGACTTACTGACTTAGTTGAGCTGGTAGACCAGTGAACCTCAGGGATTCTCCTGTCTCTACCTCCCCAGATCTGGGATAACACTTGGAAGGACCATCAGAACAGATTTCCCCCATTGCTCTTCAGCATCCTGGAGCTGACATCTGGCCTAGGGGCCTGTGTGCCTCAGGCTTGTCACCACTGTCTCCCTCTGGACTGCAGCACATAACCAGCCAGGCAGTGCCTCCCTGGTGGCAGCAGCTTTGTAGCCTGCTCTCCTGCAAGGCTCTGGCTCTGGGCCATCTCTTGAGGATTCCACAGTTCACCACTTTTGCTGAAGATGGAACCAGCTAGTAGGAGAAGGAGGAATGAGAGGGGGAAAGGAAAGGGAGGGAAAGGGGGATAGAAGGAGGGAAGGGAGGGGGAAGAGGAGGGAGGGAGGGAGGGAGAGATAGATAGATAGATAGATAGATAGATAGATAGANAGAGAGAGAGAGAGAGAGAGAGAGAGAGAGAGAGAATGTGTGTGTAAAGACTGCAGCTTTCCATAAAACATAAAATAGGACTTTAGCCTTTAAGTCCAGGGGGTGAGGGGGGTGAGATGCAGCGATCAGTGTTACTGTTAGGGAGAGCCCACCAGAGAAGACCACTCAGACACAGTATATAACCTATTCTAAGTCTTTATTCCAGCCAGCTGGGACTACACTCAGGTATTCGGGGACCAGGTGTAGCCTAGATCATGTAGACCAAGGGGTTTCTAAAGTGAAAACCACATCCTGGTATCTCTTTCTACAGCTGCAGGGGAGGCTTGCACAAGCAGGCTGTTTAACAGAAGCTAAGTTAGCCTGGGCATCTGGCCCTGAGTCCTACCTAGAATAGAACTGGGTAATTTTCCATGGGATTCTCCATCAAGGAGATCAAATGAAGCCAGAAATGGTTCTAGCAAGAATACAAAATGAACACAAAACTAACCCTGTGGCAGTGTTTCTGCCACTTGGGTAGCAGCCCCGCAGGAGAAACTCTGGAACAGAGGCCAACAAGGACACCAAGCTGAGGCACAGCTAGGGTCAGGCAGAATGATTCCAGACAGCAGTCAAACCCACTACCCCTCCCCTCCCTCCCTCTATCCCTCTGTCTATCTCTATTTGCTGAGTATCTTTGTCCTCCTGGGACCTGTACCTCATTAACAATCAGAGCCAAAGGATCCCACCCTTGCGAATCCTACGGTCTTGGAGAGAGAGGGCAAATTGTAAGCTGCCCAGTTGAAGGAGATGGTGACATGTGCCTGTCACCCCAGGATGCAGGAGGCTAAGGCAGGAATATCTAAAGCTAGCCTGGGATACAGAGTAATTTCAAAGTCAGCCCAAGCAATTTAATGACACCCTGTCTCAAATTTAAAAACATATAGAAAAGAAGGGAAGGGGTGTAGCTCAGTGTGAGGAGATTGCAGGATGTGAAGCGCCACAGAAGAAAAGAGCAGAAAACAGCAAGTATTGGGTTCAAAGGGGAGAGACTGTAAACCGTGTGCCCTGTGGGGTGTAAAGCAAGTAAAACTGACCAGCCAGAGAAAGACAGATGGTACAGGTGGACACGTATCCCTCTGGGACCGAGTCACAGGGACACAGGATACACCATCAAGCCAAGGGACAGCAGGACAGGAAGGATCTATTTAATTGTTATGGGGCATTAATTAGCAAAACAAAAGCATTGGAAACAGGGAAGCAAGGAAGGAGATTGGGGATGAGCACCCCCAGCTCTGCAGATGTGCCTGTGGGGTACGGTGCATACCGGATACCTGGGAGCATTGAGCTGCTCCACATACGCCCTGTAGCCGCTATGGACAATTCTGTAAGGCAGCAGAATGTCCTAAAGGGACCTCCACACTAGAGATCGTTGCTGGAAAAATTCTAAAGCTGAGCTGTGCGGAGGAGGAAGGTGCCTGAAGCAACCTATTCTCGCCTTAGAATACAGAGTCTCTGGAGCTGGTTTTCCTGGGCTGCTATAGTAACCCGCCTGGACAGAGATTGGAGGCAAGAGCCCACAAGAACTGAGTGGACACCATTGTCCCATTGTCAGGAGCCAGGGAGATGGATGGTGTGACCCTGAGGGAGGAGCCTCTGCTTGGGTTTATTAAAACCCTGTGCTGTTGCTCCATGACGCATGAGGCTGACTTGTGTAAGGAAACAAAATCAAGGGAGAAATACATTACTGGGCTGCTCGCTGCTGCCGCCGCTGCCTGAGGCTACATGTCTGGATACAAATGCCTGTTAAGTGGCAAGGGCGGAGAGACACCAATGTTCTGAAAATTGTTTACGACTTTAGTGGCAATAACTGTACTTCTGAGAGTCCTCCTTCACAAAATAATCTTAAGTAGGAAAAAAGAACTTTATGGATAGAAACAGTTTGCCATCCTGTCATCTGTAAGAGGTTAAGAATGAAGGGTTTTCTAACTGTCTGGGTCCAGTTAATGGAATATTACACTACCATCAAAAGCGAGATTACAAAGTGTGCGTGTCAACCTGGACACACACCAGCTGAGTGCCTGAGAGGTTGTGCTCATGTGGGGGAGGGACGTCCCATAAACTGGAGAAAACTTAGCCAAACATTCATCCTACAGAGCCGTGGGTGAGCTCTTCTCTGATGTGTACAACTGTTTCTGGGGTGAACCACATTGCCCCTGCTTCCTTTTGTCTTTATGAATCTTTGCAGTGTGAAGCAATGTGTGTGCATTTCCAATAGAAATTCACTTATAAGTGTGCATATGCATGTATGTATTATATGTGTGTGCACATATGTGTATCTCTGTGTTTCTGTGTGTGTATTTGTGTGTGTGTTTATGTGTGTCTGCATAAATGTACATCTATGTGTATGTGTCTCTATGTATCTATGTGCGTGTGCATGTCTACATCTGGGTGTATGTTTATGTGTATCTCTGTGTATGTGTGCATATTTGTGTATCTATATGTGTCTATATGTATCTGCGTGTGTCTATGTATTTGTGTATATCTGTGTATGTGTGTATGTGCATGTTTATTCGTATCTATGTGTATGTGTCTCTGTGTATCTATGTGTGTGCACCTGTGTATATCTGTATGTGTGTCTATGTATGTGTGCATACCTGTGTATATGTGTGTTTATGTTGTGTCTGTGTTGATGTATCTGTGTGTACGTGTGTGTGTGGGGGGATGGGCCATGCCAGACAGGCCTCTAGAAGTCAGAAGGCAGCTTTGGTTTTGGGCCTTCTCCTTCCCACCTGCGTGAGACAGGGTCTTTTCAATGCTACATAAGCCTGGAAGATTCCTGTTTCCACTGCCATCTCCCCCACATGCATGCTGGGATCAATGTGGATCCGGGGATCCACATTTGGGTTGTCAGGCTGGCGTGGCAGGGGCTGTGTAAGTGTAAGCTTCGGAACCCCTCAGCAACACAGTGCAGCCACCCCCTTACAATGCTGAGGCCTCAGCTCCCAGCTCCCCAAGGTCTTGAGGGGATATCAGCATTCCAGGCACCTGCTGAGCTATGTCCCCATTGATGGCTGATTGGTATATCTGTGCTCTTCCCCCCATATATGCATCTTCTTGCAGGTGTGGGGAGACTCAAAGCCACAGCCAAGGAATGTTTTACAATGGAGGAAGTTCTTCCTAGTGAGAAAAATTGTTTCCAGTCAGCTTCATGCTGGAGAAATGGCCGAGCCCTAAGACGCTGTCAATGGTAGGATGCAGGCCCTGCAAGGTGCTTCTGAACTGATTTTTTGCTTGCTATGGGCAGGTTTTGAGTCCTGGTCTGGCAGTTTTCTGTGTGTGTGGCCTTAGGTAAATGTGCCACCCTCTCTGAGGCTGGTCCCTCTCCTTGCTTGTGGCAGAGATATTGATAATAGTCTTTCTCAGGGCTGGTGAGTGCTTATTTGAAGGGACACGGGTAAAAGCTGAACTCTCTGTGGAGGCAGCATCATTTCTTATGTCCTGGAAGCCATCCTTGACTCTTGGCCCTTGGCTCTTTCATCCATGTGTGGGAGTGAACGAAGGTGCACATACATTCTCACCTTGCTGGACACTCACACTACGTGGTCCACAGACTGGAGCAAAGCCCTGTGGGTCTTGTCTCCATCCTGCGATGGGTGTAGACACACAGTCAGGCTCTCTCTTCAGGAGCAGCTGGTGGAAAGAGCTGGAATGCCAGCCCTGCAGGGATGGCTCAGCTTAGAGAGCCACTTTCTGCAAGCTCTTGCCTTTCCCTGGTGGCCCATGCATAGTGATTAGTTAGGGTCAAAGGTCAAAGCCTGGTTGTTGGGGCCAGATATGGAACAAAGACAAAGGTCCATCTTTTTGTTTATTTGTTTGTTTGTTTGGTTTCTGTTTTTTGTGGGTTTGTGTGTGTGTTTTGTTTTGTTGTTTGTTTGTTTTTTCCGAGACAGGGTTTCTCTGTAGCTTTGGAGCTTGTCCTGGATCCAGGCTGGCCTCGAACTCACAGAGATCTGCCTGCCTCTTCCTCCTGAGTGCTGGGGTTAAATAAAGGGGTGCAGCACCACCGCCTGGTCGAAGGACCATCTTAATGCTAGGCTGAGAGGGTCTCCGGGACCCTCAGTCTCCCTTCCTCACTGCCATTGTCGCCCTCTCTGTCCTGCATGGAGTGATTTCCTGAGAACATGACCTGCCACAGCTTCAGTCCCGGGGTTGGGGACTCTGCGTGAGGGACTGAGTGAAGAAGAGGAGGACAATCCCACCTCTGGCCCTCTGCAGCTCTCTGCCTCACTGCCACTGTACCTCACACTCTAAATGGGGATCCCCGTGGGGTGGCTCACATCTTCACAGCTGTAACCTCGAGCTTGGCACCCTTCCTGACATGCAGCAGATGCTGGAGGAGTGCTGGGTACCCGGATCCTTCCAAGGAGAGACTGAGAGACAGGTGAGCTTCCCACACCCCCATGTCAGACCCTGCACACAAACTCTTGATCAGCTGTGGCTCTGCTTGCTGAGGGGAGGGGCAACGCTTCCAGAAGAACCTAGCTTGACTAGGAAGTTTCTCCTGTTTCTTCTCTGTGCTGCTTGCTGCAAGTTTTAAATGAGAACCCTGAAGATGGCTAAGCTGATATCATTAAAGATCTATGCGGAAATGCTTGCAGGCCGGGTGACAGGTCTCAGCAGTCACAGGGTTGTGCGGGGTAAGCACAAATTGGTCTGGCAATTACTAGACCTGGAAGTCCCACTGGCCCGGGCTCAACCTCCCCACTCAGCCTGCGGGGACTGCTCCAGCTATGGCAAAGGTGCCAGAAGACATTCAGACCTCGGGATAACCTGCAGGCTGGTTCTCAGCTAGACCATCTCAGACAAACGACTTCCCTGGGAAATGGGGCTTCTCCAGGCTCAAGACTGTCATGAGGTACTGGGACAGTCTCTGTTCAATGAAACTTCAGCTGCGGCTTCAGCTCTCCTCCACCCACAGGAACCTGACCAGACTTCATCCAGCTTTCACTCTGGGAAAGGCTCCCTTGGTTCACAGGCAAAAGGCTTGAGTTCCAAATCCTGCCCCTTGCCAGCTGTGTGACCTTGTGGAAGCCACTCACCACATCTGAGCTCAGCTATTTACCCTGTGAAACGAGGCTCATAAAGCTTATTCTTAGGAGGAGGACGGACGTCAGCCTCTGGCCTCCACGTGCGCACAGCAGCTCCCAATATGGCTGAGGAGGTCTCCCCACCCTTATTCCCAGCTGGCTTGGCTATTTCACATTGACCTTCATTTTTGGCTGAATGCCACACTCCACTGCCCAGCACTCATGTTTTCCTTGAGGCTTACCTGAAAAGCACAGAAGAGCCTGAGAAACAAGCACATGCAAACAAATGTCACCCAAGACAAATACTGCTGCCACCGGCTGCAGCCTGAGCTCCACACTGGGTGGCACTGGCCCAAGCATCGGTGCTCCCTCCCTCATCAGGTTGTAGGGCATGTCACAGGATGCCTCCTGTGTGGTGGGATATTCAGTTTTTATTTTGTTTTATAGCTGTATATTACTTTTTAGTCATTTTTCCAATAAAAGTTCTCTGCCCAAGTTTCATTATTATAAATGAAACCCTGGTGATTGCCTTTGTGCCTAAATTTTGTGTAGGGTGTGTATGTGTGTGTGTGTGGTATGGTGTGTGGTGTATGTATATGGTATGTGTGTATATGCATGTATTATGGTATGTGTGGTGCGGTATGTGTGTGTGGCATATGTGTGTGTGTGGTATATGTCTGTGCATGTGTGGGTGGTGTGGTGTGTGTGTAAGTGTGTGTGTGTTTGTGTGATGTGTGTGTGGTGTGTGTGCATGTGTGTATTAGGTATGTGTGGTGTATGGTGTGGTATGTGTGGTGTGTGTGTATATGTGTATGTGTGTGTGGTGTGGTGTATGTGGTGTATGTGGTGTGTATGGTGTGCGTGTGCTTGTGTGTGTGTGCACATGTGGAGCCCCAGGGTTGGCATCAGTGTTCTCTCAATCTCCTTTTGTCTTTTGTACAGAATAAGCAGGTCTCTCATTGAGCCTGGTTCAGCCAGTCTAGTTAAGGGCCTACCAGAAGAATTTACTTGCTCAGAGGAATCCACTATTTCAGTCTTGTCTGTGTTGGGGTTACAAGTGGACTTCCACACCCTTATGGCATTTATGTGGGTGTTGGGGATCCATTGAGCTATTGACATCTCTCCAGCCCCGGATACGAAGGCTTTGATCTTCAGCTCCTGCCTGGGCTCCTCTGGTGTATGTGTGTGGTGTGGTGTTTGTGTTTGTATATATAGTGTGTGTGTGTATAGTGTGTGTATATAGTGTGTGTGTGTGGTATGTGTGTATGTGGTATGTGTGTGTGGTTTGTGTGTAGTGGTATGTGTGATGTGGAGTATGTGAGAGTGTGTATGTGGTGTGCATGTGTGGTGTGATCTGCCTGCTTGGGCACAGCAGGGTATTGTGTTTTATTTTACCTTGTGGTTTGCACTTGTGGATGGACTGCAGTTTCCCCATGCTGCGTCGGCATCACCTACCAGCCCTTTATAGAGACTTATCTAGTGGGTCTTACTAAAATATAGAAATCAAAGCAGACCCAAGCAGGGTGTGGTGAACACACCTTTAATCTCAGTAGATCTCTGCCAGTTCAAGGGTGGCTTGGTCTACATGGTGGCAAATTCAAGGCTAGCCAGGTTGACATAGTGAGACCCTGTCTCAAAACAAAAGCAAAACAACAGATCAAGCAACCAAACAAAACCAACAAACAAAAAGTTCAAATAAACTCAAGCCCCCTGCTTTCCTGTTTCCCACCACACATTTTTGTTGGGAGACCATGCAGCTTTATCAAAAAGTGAATAAGATAATTTTGGCTTCAAGTCACTTGAAAACTCTGTCAGCTTAAGGCCAGAATTGAAGATGCATTGCCTTGCATGTGTGGGGTTTTTGCCTGCATGTGTGTCTCATAACATGCATTCCTGGTATCCTTGGAGGCCAGAAGAAGGCGTTAGCTACCCTAGATCTGTAGTTACAGACAACTGTGAGATGCCATGTGGATGCTGGGAATCAAACCTGGGTCCTCTGCAAAAAGCAGGCAGTGCTCCTAACTGCTGAGCTGTCTCTGTAGGCCTGTGTGTGAGTTTTTAACTTTAAGCTAATTTGAACCCGTGAGAATTGTAAGGAAGATGCAGCCACACCCAGTACCCCACCTCATTGTGTCCTGACAAAATACAAGCTATATCTCAGTGGGGACAGTGGCCTGGATCGCTCAGATATGAGAAACCTCCCCACTTGCCTTACAATGCCTGCATCCTCCCACCTCACCCACTTCGAGACACCCACTCCCCTTCTCTTCCATCATTACAACAAAGTTCTACAGTCTGTGATCTGCAGCTACCTGTCCTTCCTGGACAGGAATTCTCTGCAGACTCATCCACATTGTTGTGGGATCAATATTTCATTCATTTTCCTTGATGAGCAATATTCCTGATGGGTTTGGCCATTTGCCTGTTTAAAGACACGATGTTTGTTTCAATATCTGCCTGGTCTGAGAGATCTGTGAACAGGCATGTATGAATATGAGGTTTCTAACCCCCAGACAAATGCCCAAGTGTTCAGCAGGGATAGTGCTGTTGCATATTTATTTAAAAATGTATTTCATTTCTGTCTGTGTGGTGAGTGTATGTGCTTGGGCGTCCATGTGCATGCAGAGACCAGCGTACTATGTTTGATGTCTTCTTTTAGTTTGCTCTCCAACTTCTTTTTGAGGCAGAGTCTCCCACTGAACTTTCATTTAGTAGTCGGGCTAGCTTAGCTGGCCAGGGAGTTACCTTCCCCATGCTGGGTCACAGATGCACACTCCTTTGAACAGCATTTATGTGAGTACTGGGATCTGAGCTCTGTTCCTCAGGCTTTTCCCACTGAGCCATCTCTCCAGCCCCATGCTTATTTGTTTGTTTATTTGAGACTTGGTCTCCTTATGTAATCTTGACTATCCTGGAGCTTTCTATGTAGATCAGGCTGGCTTTGAATTTGCAGAGATTCTCTGGCCTTTGCCTTCAGAGATCTGGGATTAAGAGCCTGTATTACCACACATGGCTAATAGTTTAGTTTTTATGAAGACCAGGAGACATTCTTCCTGGTGTGCCTGTCCCAGGTCCTTCCCTCTAAATGCACAGCATCCCATCTTCCTCCAATGCACAGCATTCCACCTTCCCCCAATGCACAGCAGCCCACCTTCCCCCAATGCACAGCATCCCACGTTCCTCCAATGCACAGCATCCCACCTTCCTCCAATGCACAGCATCCCACCTTCCCCCCATGCACAGCAGCACACCTCACCCCATGCACAGCAGACCGCCTTCCTCCAATGCACAGCAGCCCACCTCCCCCCATGCACAGCATCCTGCCTTCCCCCAATGCAGAGCAGCCCACCTTCCCCCAATGCACAGCATCCTGTCTTCCCCCAATGCATAGCAGCCCACCTTCCCCCAATGCACAGCATCCCGCCTTCCCCAATGCACAGCAGCCCACCTTCCTCCAATGCACAGCAGCCCACATTCCCCACATCCTTAGATATCCATGCAGTGTGCTGCTATGATGCCTTGTCTTGGGCATTTTAATGGAAGGGTAAGGGTATCTCACTGACTTTAATTAACATCTCCCTGGTGCCCTGCCACCTTGACATCACTGCACACACTTACCTTCCATCTTTGATCCTCTTAGATAACCTGCTTTGACTGACATCCCCTCCTGTAATAGGCTGAGAGCTCCTGGGAGATGTGTTCATATCCAGGGGAATCATCAAAACCTGGGCCTGGCATGTCCAGGGCTTGTGTGTCCTTGTCATGGCCCAGAGTCTGTTGCCAAAGGTTCAGATGCCAGTGCATACACAGGGCATGCATAGGATGGTAGATGTCATCTAGAGAGGCCCCGTGCCTGGAGACCCACATTTGCTGTGTAATTAGGTCTAGTGCTGCTATGACTGCAGCCCCAGATCATAATCGTTTTTTAATTATGTTTACCTTGTCGGCAGAGAGCAGAGGTGCATTATTGGATCTGGGAGGTAACAATCCAAATCTTCCAGATCCAGAGAAGTGGGGTCCCCGGGAGGAGACATGGGCAGACAAACCAACTCAGGAGAAAAACAGAGCAATGAGCAGAGGTCTGGAGACAGTGAGCAGCTACTGGCTGAGGCCAGGTGCTGGGGCTCTGATGGTTTTTATCTTCAGTAGTAGAGGAGGCGGGAAGGGCATGATGCTGACATCTGCAATGGACTGACTGGATTTAGAGTCACCTAGGAGACACACCTCTGGTTGTGTCTGTGATGGCTCCCAGGGAGGTTTGACTGAAGAACAAAGGTCCACCCTAAATGTGAATGACACCATTCTGTGAGCTGTAGTCCTAGGCTGACCCACCATTATTCGAGAGAGAGAGAGAGAGAGAGTCTCTCTCTCTCTCTGTTTCTTGCTACCATGCTGTCCCTGCCACGATGACTCCCTACCTGCTGAAAGCCAGAACAAATTCTCCACCATAAGTTCCTTCATGTTGAGCATTTGGTCCCAAGTAACCAAACCCAGAGATGAATCACGGAGCTTGTTTCCTGGGTTCTGACTGTGCCGGGAACACTGCGAAGCACTTTCTGTGGCTGTCTGCAGGAACTATGTTGATGTCTGCAACTCAGCCGAGGGAGGTATCAAGGTTCTAATCACTCCCTGTTCATAGAGGAACTAGAAGCACAGAAAGAGCAAGTGGTTTTCCAAAGGCCACACAGCCAGGAAGAACTAAACTATTGAATTTAGCTCTCCTAGATGTCAAAGCCCTTGCAGTGAACCTTAATAATGTACAAGGCCCTGGCCTTGCTTTTCTATTTGTGAATCTCCCGAGTTACATTCAAGCACTGTCTTAGGTTTTGTTTTTTTTTTTGTCAGCTTTATATAAATTAGAGTCATTTGGGAAGAGGAAACCATAAGTAAGAAAATACCCTCACGGATTTCCCAGATTGGCTTGTAGGCAAGTCTATGGAGGGTTTTCTTGATTAGTAATTGATGGGGAGGACCCAGTCCATTGTGGGCAGTGCCATCCCTGGGCTGGTGGTCTTAGGTTCCATAAGAAAGCAGGCTGAACAAACCATGAGGAACAAAGCAGTAAGCATGGCCTCTGCATCAGCTCCTGCCTCCAGGTTCCTGTCCTGCATGAGCTCCTGTCCTGACTTCCTCCAATGATAGGCTTGGAACTGTAAGATGAGGTTAACCTTTTCACTCCCATGTTGCTTTTGATCATGGTGTTTAACACAACTATAGAAACCCTAACTACATTCCTGGTCCCTTCTGTTCACCCATTTGTTTCAAAAGTATCACCCATTGTACTTCTAAATAGGTCCTTTAGTATCATCTTCTGGAGCCTTCCACGGCCATCCTGTCTCCTGTCACCTTTGTGGGTAGTGATATGCAGACTTCCTCAGTAGCAAGGTCTCAGCCCAAAGTGTCTTGCAGTGGTGATGCTGATGATGGTAAGGAGGGAGCTGGGCATTTATTGAGCTCTTACTGTATGCTGAACACTGTCCCTAACTTCACAGGAATTCATTCAGTGGTTTTGGGAGCATGGTCTCTGTGTTAGCCCTATCACCTGGTTGAGATGCAAATCAAACATGAAATTTCTCAGGTCCTACCCACCCATCTACAAAATCTGGTGCTGATGGTGGGGACTGGTGACCTGTGCTGTAGTATGCTCTTTATGTGATATGGATGCTTGCTTAGTTCTGATCATCGCTATGGCAACCCAGCTAAGCTCACTCTCAGCTTTTAATGGATGGGACACCAATGTCTCCAATTTACAAAGAAGAAGCTGGAGCCCAAAGAGGGGAGTTCCAGTGACCAAGGTAACACAGCTGATAAGGGACAGAGAGAATCCATCAGTTTCTGACTTCAAACCCAGCCTGCAACTCTGCTTGCTGTGGTTGAAATTCAAAGACCATGACTGCATCCTGAAGCCTGCTTCACTTGCAGAAGACCCCGGTGTGGTTGACAGCTTGGCCACCATCATTTTTCTGTGTTGAACTGGCATGTGCACAGACAGGAATTCAACCTCGTTCTTGGATCTTGCCAGTAGATTCCACTGGGCCCATTCTGCTTAAGGTCCCAAACATCTCTGAAACCAATGAATTCAGGGATAAGATTATCCCCTATTTCAAACACTCACCCATTCTCCCTTCTGCTGCTGTGTGTGGAGGGAGGGCAGGTCACCTCCTGTTGACTCTATATACCTTTTAAATCTCTGTACTGTTGCTGACCTGCCACTGCAGTTAATTTGTGAATTCAACTTTGTCATCAAAGATAAGCATATAAATGGAGAGGGTGTTCTGAGAATGTGCCCCCACTGATGATATGGTTTGAGCTGGAAGGGAGGAAGGTGACATCTGGGTCTCAGCTCCCACTGACTAAGTTTACTGTATACAAACTGTTGGATGGCCTAGGGTGAACGACCTTCACTCTTGCCTCACATTGCTTAGCTTCCCTTTCCGTGCTTGTAAAGTAGGAAAGGGCAGGGTAGGCTTCCGGCATCTCCCTCATCCCTCTCTGGGGGAATCCGTGCATCTCCAGATAATGGGGGATTCCTGCTCATTTTCTGTACTCACCTTGGCTTCGTCTTTAATCATGAAGCTCAGCAATCCTTCTTTGCTCATCTGACACATTTTCTGTGTGTTATTCAGATGATCTCTGTACTGCAGACCTCATGATGACAGTCCTGCCACTGCTGTTCTGGATGCTTCCCTTCCAATCACTTGTTCCTTTAGAATGTTATTTAGAAACTTCAATCCACCCATCCATACATTATCTACCCATCATCTGTCCATCCATCCACCCACCCACCCATCCATCCATCCATCCACGCACCCAACTATCTATCTCCTCATCCACTCAGCCCCTCCAGCCACCTACTTACTCTTCCATTTGTTCACCAATTTATCAATATTTTCACTCATTTTCTGAACCAGGAAGCATCTATTGGCTTTTGTCCTATGATTGTTAATTTTCTTCTTCTGTGGTGAGGCTCTGGTGAGCTTATGCTTAAATATTGCTGTGAATGCATTATTTCCAAATTAACACCAGAATAAAGCAGGTCACCCCATAGCATGGGCAGTGGGCCTTATCTAATTAATTAGCAGCACTAAGGGGGAAAAAAGAGACTGACCCATGTGAAAGAGGAAATTCGGGCCTCCAAACTGCCTCTGACCCCAGAGCAGGTTAACTATTCCCCATCTCCAGCTTTGGAACTCTTCAGTTTCCTCACCATAGGTCAGTTCCTGCCTAGTGTGTTCACTCCTTCTTGTGGCTTGACTTTCCTCCATTTTTGTTGCTTGTGGTTGACTACAGGCAGGTAATAATATTAAATGGAAAATTCTAGAAATAAATAACTCGTATATTTTAAACCATAAGCCATCTGTCTAGTAAGGTGAGCTGTGCTCTGCCTGGCTGGATGTGTGTCCTCCCTTTTGTTTGGCATAGTTGCACCATGCCCATGCCCACTGGTAGTGTTGCTGCCATCTTGGTTGTCCAGTCTGCTGCTGTGTGTGGAGCGAGGGCAGGTCACCTCCTGTTGACTCTATATACCTTTTAAATCTCTGTACTGTTGCTGACCTGCCACTGCAGTTAATTTGTGAATTCAACTTTGTCATCAAAGATAAGCATATAAANGAGGGCAGGTCACCTCCTGTTGACTCTATATACCTTTTAAATCTCTGTACTGTTGCTGACCTGCCACTGCAGTTAATTTGTGAATTCAACTTTGTCATCAAAGATAAGCATATAAAGGGAGAGGGTGTTCTGAGAATGTGCCCCCACTGATGATATGGTTTGAGCTGGAAGACACAGGTACCGGACAGCCGTACAATCCACAGATTCTACTCACCTGACTCACAGTAACTCATTTGCAAGTAGCTCAGAAATATTTGCTTTTTTGATACTTTCTCTGCCTATTGGAGAAAACTGGCAAATAAATTTAAAAAAATCAATAATACTAGGTTGGTACAGAAGGCATACAGTCCCATAAATCCCAAAGCCACTTAGAGCCCCCCAAATATTTGGTGGGTGAGTTAACCACCAGCCCAAATGCCTCCCTCCATTTCCCTATTGAAATAGGTTTGGGGAGCTTGAGTAGTGCCTGAGGTGGGAGACAGTGGGGAAACAGTTCGCTGGGTCTGTGAGAATTTGAAGTCCCAACCTCTTGTCTCCACCACACAAGTGCAGGGATCCCGGGTGTACACACCGCATCTTGTCTTTTATGGTACTGAGGCATGAAGGCCAGGGCTTCTGTGTGCTAGACAGACACTAGCAGCTGAGCCACACTCCCATCCTCATGGCAGGAGTTTAGAAACCAGATCAGCAGAGTCACCTTGATAGCTTCATTGTATTCTCTGTTCTTCAGTAGCATTGTTTAGAAATGGTGACCAAACACCATTACAGGCCTGGTGTAAAGATTTGGACAATGCCAATGGTCTAGGAGGAGCCTGGACAAAGGAGATGCTCAGCTACAGCAATGGTTTCTCTTTCATGCCATTGTGTAGGCGCAGCCATAAATGACCCCAACTGGAGAGAACCAGTGCCCTTAGCGCATGCAAATCTCACTTGTTTCACAGTGGAACCAGAGTGAGGGAGAGGCAGTATGGTGTGCTGGTTGCGGTTTGTTGTAGGGGTCTGGGCTGTGATGGAAGGGTCTTCCCTAGTGAAGACCTCACAGTGACTGTCACGTGTCACCTGTGAAAGTCAGCTCACAATGAACTCCCACAATGGCGATCCTGCCAATGTGCCCTTGGCACACACTCCAGTCTGCAGTTGACAAGAGGCGACAGCTCCACCACTCAGCCTTTTATTCCAACAGTGCATTTTCAGAAAACAGGGGTGTGCATACAATTATAAGAGATGTCAGTCTTGACATTAAAACAAACCATCTTCAACCCCAGTCATCTCCATGGGGTGGCAGCCGAGGAGGGGGCCGGGGGCTGTGCTCACATGTCATGGATGATTAGGGGAGGCAGACAACTCCGTGCACAGGGGAGTGTGTGGCATGCAAAAAAAAATGGAGGTGGAATTTAATGATGCAGGTTATGTTTTTAATAGGGCAGGTTATGTTTTTAATCACCTTGGCAAACAACCGTTCTTGAATTTGAGTGGAGTTACTGGAGAAACCACTCCCGGCATTCTCAGTGCCTGTGTGTCACCAGAGTGTCCTCTTGCCAGGAAATGCCCACCCATGCATCTCTTGGACGGTCAGGTTATTAAGGGCAGGTTCACGGGCACAAAGGCTAGAGGTGAACTGATTGTATTTGAGTCTGGTATCACCAGTTATTAGCCGTGTGATGTTGGACAAGGTGACTGCCATGGGTCCACTTGAGTCTATATTTGCGCTGATGCTTCAGAGCTGGTGTCTCAGAATGCAGGCTTATTTGGTAGCTGTGACAAGAGGCAGCCTTGAGCAGCGTAATAATGTGGCACGCTGGTATACTTATCAAAAGGGGAGAGCTTATAGAAATGCACACAGGAATACTATGCTTTATATTCATCCAGAAGGTACTTTAGTTGGGTGAGGCAGTGCACACATGCAACCACAGCACATAGGAGACAGATGCAGGAGGATTGCCACAAGTTCAAAGCCAACGGGGTTTATACAGTGAGTCACAGGTTAGCTGGGGATATGGGGAGACCCCGTACCAAAACAAAACATCAGGTATTTAGTACCATTTTACCTACAAGAACACTGCAGCTTGAAAGGTTACCTAGAGATGAGGTAACGCTTGTATAGGTCACATGTGGCACAGGGAATCCCTTGAGTTGGATGGCAGTCAGCTTCATGTCTCCACACACTCTGATGGGTTCCTGTAGTGACACTCTTCATGGGACAAGAAAGCTGGAATGATGATGAGGCCCAAGGGGGAGGGGTGCAGCGAGCAGCTTGTGGCTGTGCTGGGTAGGAGTTAGTCACTACCATCCTCTGGCTGTTGTCACTGCTCATGACACTTCCTTTTATCCCCTGTGAAGTAGGAACAGGACCAGCTCCCTTCAGATGATGGCTGATCTTTTGAAAACTTGATGACAATTAGAATCACCGTGGATCCAAGTCCCTGGGTGTGCCTACAAGAGGTTATCTAGACTAGGTTAATTGAGAGAGGACTCCCCTAAATGTGGACAGCACCAGTCCTCAGAGTGGGTCCTGGGCTGAATGAAAGGAATGAGTGGATCACCAGGTCTGTTCCTCTAGTTCCTCTCCTGCAGCTGGTCTCTCCTGAGCTGCTCCCTCCTGCAGTCGGTCTCTCCCGGGCTGCACTCTCACACTGTGAACAGAATGACCCTTCCCCAGTTAGGTTGCTGTTGTCATGGATTTTGTCAAAAGTAACTGCTCCATCTCTTAAAGAGTGTGGGATGATCTCTGGTGACAATGGAGATGAGCCCCCCCCACCAACACACACACACACACACACACACACACAGGATGCCCCAGCTTCCTCCTGCAGCCAACATCCCAGAGCAGGCAGGCTCAAATCACAGAGTCAGTTTTAGCCTCTGTGAGATAGAGCATTAGTCATCAGCATCTCTTAAAGTGGTCACTGTCTTCATTTTTTTAACTTGTTTTAAAACAAGTCTCATGTAGACCAGGCTGGCCTTGAATTTGCTATGTAGCCAAGGATGTTCTTAAATTTCTGACCCTCCTGTCTCCATCTCCTGAATGCTAGGAGTATAGGCATGTACCACCATGCACGCTTCCTTCCTACATGCTAGGCAAGTGCTCTACTGGCTGAGTTGAGCCCCAACCCCAAGGTGTTCCATGCTGACATTTGCATAGTGCTTATGTCTTCAGATGGCACTTGCCCTGCATGCCCTGCTTGTCCCGATTCCTCTCCCCTCCCTTCTGCACTCCTGGCACTTTTGTGAGAAAACATAGACTATTGGTTGGGCTCAGAAGGGTGCTTATCTTTTCTGCTCTCGCCCGCTCGACTGTTCTGACTCCAAAGCTGTTCTTAGGCATGAATAGGAGCTGTATGTCTTCATCCCAGTGCTGTCTTTGCCATTCTTCGAGCTTCTGCTTTGCACCCTGGTCTTGCATCACACACTGTGACTTCCTAACAAGTCAGCATGGCTGCGGTAGGAATCATGGAGGCTGGGGGCCGCAGTGGGGGTGGTTTGTCACTAAGGCCCAAGCCTTGGCCTGGGCCAGAAGACTTGAGGGCCCAACTTGCATGTTCCTGATGGGTGACCCAGAGCACAGCTGGAAGCTGTGTGCATGGCTCCTCTGTGGTCTCGCAGTTTGGCCAATGCAGCCTTCCTCATAGCACATAAGATGGGTTCCTAAGGTGAATGGAGTGGAAGAGAGAGGGGGAAAGACAAAATGGAGAGAAGGGAGGGGGGATGGAAGCAGAAAGAGAGGAAGCCATTTCTCTTTTATGACCTTGCCTTGAACACATGCATATACACACACACATACACACACACACTTCTGACAACTAAGGTCTGCCACAATCTGCCACGACTCAGAAGCAGCATGTCACTAATTATATCAGTCAGTTTTGAGGTAACCATGGGGGCAGCCCAGTGTGTTTCCTCCAAATTTGCTTCAGGATGGGACTCTGGTCAGTGACTGCAGAGGCTACAATGAACAGATGAAAGACAAACGCAGGACACTCTCGTGGCCCCCGTGCTGGCAGAGAGGACTCTCTGTGTGTCTTTCCCTGGTTGCCCACAGTGTAGGGGAAGGAAGGCCCAGAAACCTCTACCAACTGTAGAGAGCACTCTTACCTTTCGAAAGAGGGAAGATGGGAACTCACACCAGGTGCAGAGAGCTCACATTATCTGAGGAGCTCATGGTAGGAGTGTGGATCACATTAGGTGACAGGGGAATTCATACAAATTCACACTAGACATGAGGAGATGACAGCAACTGGTGGAGCACTCACCAAGTGTGGGGGTGCTCTCATCAGGGTGGGGGGATATCAGAGACTTGGAGGTCACGCCAGCTGGGGGCACGAACACCAAATGCAAGGATCTCACCCCAGGTGTGGGGAGCTAGCACCTGGGTCACACCAGGTACAGAGGGTCAGGCTTAGGCCCAGGAGGCACTCTTCCTAGGCCTACCATCCCTTCTGTGGTTGAGAAGGTCATTGCAGTTCTCATGCCAAGGATGCCATCAAGAGATGCCTCAAGTGAAGGATCAAGGCCCATACTCTGTCCTTCCCAGCTTAAAACCTTGCTGACATTCCCAAAGTATTGCTTTGTCTTTGGGGCCCATATGTGGCTCCTGTGGCTGATCCTCTCACCTCTCTGGAGGCTCTGAAGTGGATTGTACATTAGCCTACCAAGGCTGTGGCCTATCCAACCGCCACACTTCCCTGCGGGGTCTGAGAAGCCCCCGTCACTGGGCATATTGGGGGTATAGTTTCAGACACACTTTGCTGTGTCCTGACTAGGTCATTCTTGCACACACTTGGGTTTTTNGGTTGTGTTTGGGCCTCTAGAGAGGATTCTGCAACTCAGCCAATGCATGTCCAAACCTGTGGGAGAGGGCTGGAGCAGTGAGCCCTGGAACACAGACAGCCCTGGCTCTCCTCCCCAGGAATCCAGAAAGCCCCCTCCCACCATCAGAGCGGCCTGGGATCACCTTGTCCTTTGCCCACTTTGCAGACAGGGACACAAAAGTACAGCAAGTGTGAGGTGAGATCGCAGGAACGTGTGGCTTAATTCCACTTGCATCACTATCTCAAACACCCTTACCGAAACAGCTGAGGGAGAGAAGGGTTCATTCCGGCTTACAGCTCTTCTCGGCAGGAGCTTGAAGCAGCTAGTCATGCCAAGTCCACTGTCCCCAGCCAAGAGAAATGAATGCTTCCAAACTGCATGCTTGTATCTCTCTGCTCTTCTGCAGTTCAAGAAGAGAGCACGGTGCCACTCACAGGGTGGGTTCTCCCACATCAGCTAACTTAATTAAGGCAATTCTTATAGGCCAACACACTGTAGACACCCACGCGGTAGACATGCACTGTAGACACACATGCGTGAGCACACACACATACTCATACAGGCTTATACACTCTCTCAAACTCACGCACTCATAAACCCATTCACACACACTCACACAATCATACACACTAACATACTCATACACCATCTTATACACTCACACATGCTCATACACTCTCTCACACACTTGTACACATTCACACACTCATACACTCTCAACACACACTCTTACACTCTCAACACAATTCACACATACTCAAACACTCACACATGGATACACCCTCCTACACACACTCACACATGCTCATATTTTCTCTCACACACACTTATACACATTCATACACTCATACACTCTCACCACACACTCACACACACTCTCTCTCTCTCACACACATACACATTGAGACTTCACAGATGACTCCAGGCTATATCAAGTTGACCTTCAAAGCTAACCATCGCATGATCAGTTGGGGATCAGGGATAGTCTTTCAAGCCCCTGAACTATATACTTTTCTGGATTCCTAAACAACACAAGTCAATGAGTTAAATACAGGTTCAGGGTGTCCTGATGGTCTATAAGGAAGGAGAAGAAAAGTTCACCATGCGACATCAGAAGGGACAGCACTGCTCCAAGAAAGCATGGGAACAAGAGTGCTGAGAGCAGCAGTGGTCAGGGAGGAAGCAGTATCTGCGACTTGCTATGGTAGGACATAAGCAGAAGGGTCTGGGGGCTTCCGAGTGGGGAACTTGGTGGTGGAATGCAGTGGGAAGCAGACTCCAGGACACATGGAAGCTACTTTTGAGGGGCTTAGGTGCCACAGTCAAGTGTTTTGTGACAGGCAAGAACCCAGAGTCCACGGAGGACAGTGATGGGATACACGGGTGTTAGAGCTGCTCAGTGGTTGAGGGGATAAGTTGGGGCTCCATGCTATGTGTTCAAATTCCAGATCTGGGGCTGGAGGACTTCAGTTCAGACTTCCAGAATCCACATAAAAATCACTTCAGTGCTGTGAATCCAGTCCCTTTGGTGATGATGCAAGGCAGAGGTGGGTGAATTCCCAAAGCTCTTCAATTAGCCAGTAGCCAGTTGCCAAAATACCAGGCTGGTGAGAGACCCTGTCAAATGGAAGATGACAGGGGCACAACTTCCAACATTTTTCTCTGACCTCCATATGCACACTAAGCATGTGTGTGTAGGGAGGGGGCTGCTTGTTCTTCCTGGCCACCCAGCTATCTTAGACCTGAAATAATCACACAGAAACTGTATTAATTAAATCACCTGCTTGGCCCATTAGCTCTAACTTCTTATTGGCTAATTCTTACATATTAGTTTAACCCATTTCTAGTAATCTGTATATCACCATGAGGTTGTAGCCTACCAGCAAAGGTTCAGTACATCTGTCTCTGGCAGTGGGTCCATGGCTTCTCTTTGCCCCTGCCCTTCTTTCTCCTAGCATTCAGTTCTGTCCTCCCTGCCTACCTAAGTTCTGCCCTATTAACAGGCCAAGGCAGTTTATTTATTCATTAGTGGTAATCACAGCACACAGAGGGGACTCCCACATCACCTCCCCTTTTCTATTTAAATAAAAAGGAAGGTTTTAACTTTAA
>LOEQ01000331.1:527116-537565 GCA_001685075.1 Bramus lutescens | reverse complement strand
TCATAACTAAGGAAAACTATATCTATTCTTCAACTCCATCAAAGACTCCAGAAGTATATAATATTACTTATATATTGCAAGCAACTTTCAAAACTCTAGAATTGACAGAGACATCTCACTGCCTGGACAGTCACCCAAAGTTTTTCTGTACCGTTGGGACATCCATCTTCAGCCTACAGGCTCATAGTATCCAAAAGACTTTTCCATGAAGCAGGAAATTCCATAATGTCTCACAGACTCTTTCATGAAGCAGGAACCCTGAAGGATCGTCTCACCTTTAGGCAAGTTTAGCGGTGGTTTCTTTGTGGATCCTTTATGTCCAGTTAAGCAGTCCAGGCAAAAGCAGTTTTTTGCCCAAATGGCTAACCAACTCCGTAAAGAGCCTCTCTGATGCCCATCCTCCTCCTCAAGTAGACTGATGCTTCCAGGAGCAAATGTGTCTCATGTCATGAAAAGTCCTAAGTTATTAAAACATTTTAAATACAATATTCTGTTAGTCTTTGAAAGATCTGAAGACTACCTAACTGAAAGATCTCTATATATATCTAGAAAACCTAACATTACTACAAGCTTGACTATGATAGATGACTCTCTATTAACCTATATTTTTTAATTATACATTACATTTTAAATGAGTTGTACAAACAGAATACCTTAATCAAGATCAGAAATACATATACACAGTATAACAAAATTGACCTTGAATTTGTATCAATAAAGCAAGATCCATACCAATGCAAAGAATCCATCTCTCATATACCCCTTTAAATGTAAACAAACAATTATAAACAATATTTGGGAATATGGGCATAGTTTTTTTTATACTGCTTCCTGCTTATTGGGGGCACTGTTAATTAGGTCTTTTTATAGTGTATCCTGTTTCTTAAGTTCATCTCAGTCAGCAGTTGGGCAAAGTAATTTTTTTCTGAGGGTGTTTATGGCAACCTTCGGGGGGAGTCTTATCCCATCATAACACACCAGTCTGGAAGCAATCCACAGGTTCTCATCCTCTGTGGAAACAAAAGAAGAACCCCTTTTACAAAACAACATATCCTTAGATTCAAATTTTGAAATCAAGATACCTTTATGTTGGTTTAACTTAGCAGTCCATACTATGAAATGTCTCTCTGTCCTTAGCTCCTTTACAGTCAAAAAATTCAAAGGAGACACATTAATATACATAATCCAGACTCTCTGTGTGTATTCCATCTTTATGTGGCTTGTTTTTACTCTGTTACTTTTTAATATTTATTTTATTATTCTTACTCCTTTAATCTATGACTGTCTGTACTCTCTTTAAAGACCTTACCTTTTCTTTAAAGCCATTTATTTCTTTTCCAACTCTCTATATTCTTTTTCTTCTCTTTTTCAAGCCTATGTACATTTATCCAACATTGTGACCCATTTAGAGGTCTTTTATATCTGAATCTATCCTTATTGCATTATCTGTAATTCTTTACTATCTTGAAGAGCTTTAAAAATGGTAAGCAGCTTGGTTGCAGCTGCTCTGGATGCTGGCTTCACCTCTCTCCACTTTTAAAATGATAGAAGCACCAGCACTGTTAGCTCTGGGGCTGCCAGGCAGGAGCCACGCTCAGCACTCCAACCCTGAGAATGAGCATGCAGCACATCAACCCTTTTTATCTGAATAATAGCTAAATCTGCCATGCAACACACCATGCGGCCTGGAAATATCTCTGTGTATGGCAGCAGGAATCCGCCATGCTCTCCTGCTTGTGCACGCCTAGTAGACCTGATCCTGCCACCTGCCCAGGTGGGGAGTGCTGAGCCGTGACCATGGTCTCAATTACTTTCCTCCCGACCCCAGTGGGCACACAAACACCTGAGCCCACAAATGCCCTTCAAATGCTCCATAGCCAGAGTTCGCACTGGTAGCATGGCCCGGGAAGCTGCATTTTAAAACCTCGTGGCTTTTTTTTCTGCTGCTGAGTCAGGAAAACCTCTCTTAAAGGAGTTGTGGCATGCCACCAGCAAACAGCAAGAAGCTGTGTTAAACTCTGCATTTTTTTTGTCTAAATTTCTTTTTAAGTCCTCTCAGGTTTTACATGGATTTAGTTGGCCACGTGGGCTCCAATCTGTAGTAGTAGGAGGCTGCTCATTTGTTCCCAGCTGCCCAGAACCAAAATAACCACACAGAAACTATATTATTTATAATATTGTTTGATCAATAGCTTAAGCGTATTTCTGGCTAACTCTTACATCTTAGTTTGACCCATTTCTAGTAATCTGTATATCACCATGAGGTCATGATAAACAGCAAAGTTTTAGCACATCCGTCTCTAGCGGCGGGTCCATGGCTTCTCTTTGTCTCTGCCCTTCTTTCTCCCACCATTCAGTTCTGTCCTCCCTGCCTAACCAAGTTCTGCCCTATCAACAGGCCAAGGCCATTTCTTTATTCATTAATGGTAATCACAGCACACAGAGGGGGACTCCCACATCATGTATGTATGCATGACACAAACACACAGATGTACTCACACTCACATACACTCACACCCACCCACACATGTGCACACACTCACATACACTCATATATGCACACATTCACATGCACACATGTATGGACACACACACAAACACACACATGCATGCATGCATACCTATGTATGTGTACACACATGTATGTGTACCCATTCACACACTGACATATGCATACAGCTCACACACACACACACACACACACACACACACTTCCTGGTGGTACAGCCCTGTAAAGAGCAGATTTCCTTAAGTTTCCCCCTCATCTATAAAATGAGGCAGTATCACAAAGATCTGTGACTTTAGCTGAGGAGAGAAGAAAATGATACCCGAGATACACAAATTACTGTTGTTAATAAAGGAATGTGCAGTGTTCGACACATGGCTTGTGCTCAGTCATGTCCACAGCCATTGTCATCATGAAAGGTTCTAGAAGCAGCATCAGTGTCATCAACAAAGGCAGGCAGGAGCAGAGGTTCAGGCCAGCACAGTACTAAGAACTGGCTCAAGGCTGAAGCTGCAGGGACAGAACCTAGATCAAAGGAGAACCGACAAGAACATGGACGCTTGGTTAAATTGATATGGGGATCTGTAAAGAGCATACATCCTAGAAATTACAATTGGGGATATTTCCATCAGCTTTATTTCTCAGGCCCGTCAGCCTCGAGTCTCTGGAGAGAAGATGCCATTTAATTTTCCCAGATCAAATATTTAACAAACACAACGTTGAATAAACACAGCCTCGCCTGCTCGGCACATACTCAGCATTTTCAGTTGCCGAGGGAAGCTCCAGAGATTTTCCACGTTGGCTGAAGCTCTTCTTTTCTGGAGATGGCTTATCTGCAGCGGGGACTGAGTGCAAATGGTTCTTTCTGGCTGAGAGCAGACTGTCTGGAGCCCAGTTTCATGGATCTCAATCATAGCTCTGCTGTGGGTTTGATCTTGGACCAATGATGAAATCTTCTGTTCCCCTGGTAAAGCAAACAACAGCAGCATTACCACATCGAGCTGTGGTGAAGACTGAATGCACTGTTAGGAGATGATTGTCTGGGTGAACATATCTGTCATTGCCATATACATTATTGTCATGACCACTGCCATCACCACCAATATCACCAAATCACCATTACCAGCATAGTCATTATTACCATAATCACCATCACCACCACCAACATCATCACCATCAACATCACCATCACCACCACCATCAACATCATCATCATCACCACAAATGTCAACATCAACACCACCACCATCACCACAAATATCAACATCATCACCATTATCACCACAAACATCACCATTACCACCGTCATCACCATCATAACGATGACCATCACTACTACATCATCAGCACAGTCACCGTCACTACCATTACTATCACAACACCACTAGCAGCACTATTATCACCATGATCACCATCATTACCATCACAAGCTTCACCACCACCACCACCTTCATCACTGTTATCATGACTGCCGTCATCAACAGTCTTTACCATCGTCACCATTATCACCACCATCATCATCCCCCACCGTTATTATCACCACCATCATTATTGTCATTGTTGTTGAGTTATACAGACCTTGAAAGTTTGTCCCCTGCCAGTGAGGTCAGAAAGACTAAGTTCTCAGTCACCACAGATAAGAGACACTGAACATTAACTCACAGATCCCCCAGCTTCTATGCCAAAGTTTTAAATACCGAATTAGCATTTGCTGAGTTGAGAAACCAAAATATAAGCTCCCAAGAGTTCAAGGTCCTGGCATCTCCATATCTGACTATGTATTTGGGCGGAACTCGATTGTCTTCACAGCCTTGAGTTTCAACCACAGTCAAAAGGCTGGAGCCTAGTGGACCTGGGCCCTTGGCTTGGGCACCAGACACCAGCAGGGACGCATTGCAATTTGCTTCTTTTCCCTGAAGTGTCCTTTGTTAACTGGCTTTATTATTGAGATTTGCAAGGGGACCAGCACCCGCTTTAAAATCAATTTTCTCATTTTAATGTCTAACGCAGCCAGCTCTACAGATAGAACCTGCATAAGATGCTCTGCAGCCTCCATTCAACTATATGTGTGTATGTGTGTGCATGTGCCTGAGCATGAGCATGTGTGAGCATGTGCCTGTATGAACACATGCTGTGTGTGCGCATGTGTCTGTGTATTTGTGAGCAAGGTGTCTATGTATGTACATTTGTGTGCAGACAGGGGTTCAGGGAGGGAGTGGGACTCAAGGACTTTTCCATGCTAGGCAAGCGTCTACCACTGACACCCACCCTTACACCCCGCCAGCCTCCTTCAGTCATTAGGAACACAACCAGTCCTAGAAGCCCACTGTGAGGAGGAAGAGAGGTTGGGCATGACAGGCTGTGAGCTCCTTGGCTGCTTGTAAGGAGCTGGGATCAGACGCTGGCTCAGGCTGCACTGAGGATCTGGACTTGACTCTAACCAAACAGGGCTTCTCTGATTCAACTGACACCCCAAAAGGCGAGGAGGGGCTCTGGTACCCCTGTCTGGTAGCTCTGGACCTCTGCTGGAGCCCCAGGATATAACTCCTCTCCAGCTATCCATCTGCTCAGGGCCCCTCTGTGTCTGCTCCAGGGCGTGGCTTTATGTCTAATTTCTGCCCAAAGAACACACAGGGCTAATTGAGGCAGCCTTCAGCTCTGAGAGAGGGTGCACAGTGAGCTGAGCTCTCAGCCCAATGCTGCTTGCCCTGGGGACATGAGCAGGAGGGAAAAGCCCTAAGGATGACCTAGGCATGATGCAATTACCTGGGTCCTCATGTGCCAAGAAGACTGGCATCAGGATGCCTGCTCTTTCAGTGCTCTGGAGGCAGAGCAGGAGTGCTCGTCCCAGGCAGCCTGTGTTAGCCTTGTCTAAAGACACAAAGAAAGGAAGGGTGTGCATGTGTATGTGCATGTGTGCATGTGTGTGTATGTATATGCATGTGTGTGTGTGCGTGCATGTGCGAGTATGTGTGCGTGCATGTGTACGTGTGTGCGTGCATGTGTGCGTGTGTGTGTGCACACTAGCTGTGTCACATTAGCCTCACTGGTTCTTCACGTCTGTGCCCGTATAGCAGTTACTCTCCTCAGACTGGCCATTGGAGGACTGTAATGATAAACCTTCCCAGAATGCTCAGCACCTTCTGGTTAGGCCAATACAATCCCTGAAGATGGATGGCCACTGGTGTTTTAACATCCCTCCCCCACCACGTGGCAAACACAAGAAGGGTGGAAGGTTCAGAGACGTAAAGCCAGTATGAAGGGTCACACAGCCATGGAATAGCAGATCTGGGATTTGAACCCAGGACTGCTGATACCAGAGCCCCATGGGCGGGGATGCTCTACATGGGCAGGAAGCTAAATCAAGGAACCCAGAGCATTGCTCTGCTTCCCTCAGAGATTTCATTTCCCTCCTCTCACCTTGATGCAAGTTGCTACTATTTATTAAATAGGAAACCCAAGGAACAAAGCCAGGCTGTGTAATCATTTCGTCTTGGCTTCCTGCTTGGCCTCTCATCCCAGACTGGGAGGAGGGCGTTTGCCGACAGGATTTAAAATGAGTCAAAGATATTTCAAATCACAATCCACCAAGGATATCAATTGTAGACAAGGGTTTGAGGGAGAAATGACTCTGATTTGCATTGAGCAAAGTGATGATGTCACAAGGAGCAGGTGCAGGATGGGAGGAGGGGAGGCTCAGGACGGACAATGTGGGGGAATGGCTCTGGAATTGAGCTGTTGAGTTAAGGAATCAGTAAAATGGCCCAATTACAGCATCAAATGGAGGAAAGAAAGAGATGGAAGCTTACCTGGAAATGAGGACAGTGTTTTCCATCCAGAGCCTACTGTTACTCCACCCCCACAGCATCTGGGGAAAGAGGGGAGTGCAAGAGAGAGGCAGAAACAGAGCAGGAGACTTAAGGCAGACACCCAGCGGCCTGCAGAGCCTCCTTGAGTGGCCAAGGCTAGCAGAAGTCTTCTGGGAATCTGAGCTGCCATATTTACCCAAGACCTCCGGCCTTGTCGTCTAGACAAGGGAGCCCAGGAGCTATCACCTACATAGAGGCCCCTAAGGTGCGTCCCCTGGCTATAAGTGACTCCCACCTGATCCCATTGCTAGGGGTACCACAAACAGACCAAGCTACACAACTATCACCCAAATGCAGAGGGCCTAGGTTGGTTCAATGCAGGCTTCCTAGCTGTTGTCCAGAGTCAGTGAGCTCCCACGAGTTCAGATCAGTTGTCTCTGTGGGTTCCCTTGTCATGACCTTGTCCCCCTGGCTCGTACAATCCTTCCTCTCTCTCTTCAACAGGACTCCTAGAGATTGTCCCAGTGCTTAGCTGTGAATCTCTGCATTTTCTTAATTAGTGATTGACGGGTGGTGCCCAGCCCACTGTGGGTGGTGCCATCTCTGGGCTGGTGGTCCTGGATTCTATAAGAAAACAGGTTGAACAAGCCATGAGGAACAAGGCAGTAAGCGTCACCCCTCCATGGCCTCTGCACCAGCTCCTGCCTCTAGGCTCCTGTCCTGTGTGAGTTCCTGTCCTGACTTCCTTCAGGGATGAGCAGGGAGATGGAAGTGTGAGACGGAATAACCCTTTCCTCCCCAAGTTGCTTGTGCTCAGGGTGCTTTGTAATAGCAATAGAAACCTTAACTAGAACAGGTACCAAAGCTGACACTAGATATTAAAATAGCAGGGGAAATGCCACCCACCAGCACCATGTGGCCCTAGGCACTGTGTGGTTTCTATTCCTCCTGTGCCACTGAGGAAGTTTTAACTTAGAGTTACTTGGGAAGCCAGTCTCAGTGAGAAATTATCTACTTAGGCTGCACTGTGGGCATGTCTGTGGAGGATTGTCTCAGCTGCTCAGTGGATGTGGGAAGGCCCAGTCCACTGCGGGCATCACCGTTCCCAGGCAGCGATCCTGGATGGTGTAAGGGGAGAAGACAAGCCGCACGAAAGTGAGCGTGCGTGCATTCATTCGTCTCAAATCTCCACTGTGGGAGTGGCATGACCTGCTTCAGGTTCCTGTCTTGACATCCCCTCAGTGACAGGTGAGCAGCAAGCTGGAATTGTGAATCCTTTAGACTGCTTTTCATCCAGGTACTCACAGTAACAGACGAGAAGCTAGGACACCTCCCTTTCCTGGAAACGCCTGTATGTGAGGACAGGGGCTCACCATTCCCTCGCTGTGTCACCCAGCCACAGCTCCCACATTCTCGAGCTCAGCTCCCAGCTGACATTAATTAAAATCAAATGACCCCCCCCAGAGACAGAAAGCTGTGGAGAACCTGACTGGACACGAGACACTGAGGAGCCTCAGGACTGCCAGGAATCTGACTGAAAAGCATTGCAACTAAAATATATTGACACCACCAGGGCAGAATCAGTCTCTGGGAGCCAAGCAGCTTACAGGCTGTTTGTGACCTTCGACCTAGCTTAATTTTCACATTCCACACAGAGAAATACTGCCTATGCACAGACAAGGCATTGACAGAGTGACTGAAACTGCAGTGGGGGTAAAGGCCACATTTCAGGGGTTTGAGACACAGCTCAGTGGGTGAAGTACTTGCAAGCAAGCTTGAGGGACCTGGGTTTGGATCCCAGGACCCATATCAAAAGCCCGGTCCAGCAGCACGTTTATTACTCCAGCCCAAGGGTTGGGTTATAGATGGGTCCCTGGGGCTCCCTGGGCTCCTGAGCCTAGGTGGGCTCTGTGCTCAACAAGACCTTGTCTCAGTCAGCAATAGAGAGCAATAGAAATGGACAACAGATGCTGACATCTGGCCTCTACAGCTGTGCATACAAGAACACCACACACACACACACAGAGATATCCACATACATACTCACATATACTACACACACACTTATGTACACAGACACACACATCACTCATACTTGTGTACACACACATACACACATGGGTACACACACAGAGCACATATGCAGGTGTGTACACATATGTGTGCATACACACAGATATCCAAATACATACTTGCATAAACTACACAACATACTTATGCACACACACATCACACACATTAATGTACACACACATACTTACACACTGGGGGTGCACACACAGCACATATAAGCAGGTGTGTACACACCACACACACATCACACACTCATGTGTACATACATATACACACTTACACAATGGGTGCCTACACACAGCACACACATGCCGGTGCACACACACATACACACAGAAGTGTACATACATATACATATGCTTCCAGTCCAGGGTCCTTTCTGTTCTGAGGTCTAGCCTGTGCTGCTATGTTGATGACTGACACAGTATTTGCTCTTCTTGGGAAGGTCCTCTGTTGAGGTCTAGCCTGTGCTGATATGTTGTTGACTGACTCTTCTTGGGAAGGTCCTCTGCTGCTGATTACAGCTGGGGGTACCAGTCGTCCTGTACCCTGCTCTTGTGCTCACCTCCACTCTATGCATTCATTTCTCACATCATCCACAGGAAGTGACTGTATTCAACACTTCCTTTTTGTTTCCAAAAAAATTGATCCTAAACTCTAGAAGATTTTTTAAATTATATTTTAATTTAATTTGTGTGCAGGATGGGGATGAGGGGTGTGCAGAGGTATGTGGAGGCCAGAGACAGCTTGTAGGAGTTGGTTTGCTCTTTCCACCATATGAGTCCCAGGCTCAAATCCAGGTCTTCAGGCTTGGGGACCAGCGCCTTTTCCCACTGAGTTATCCTATGGTCCCTTGCTGTTGTTTCTAGGGGTGAAGGGGACCCTGGATCTGTAGCACCTCACTGTCACACACTTCCCAAGCCTTAACATCTCAGGAGCCAGCCTGCTCTGAGCTTGGAGTCTCCCTCTCTCCTTTTATTTTTTAGCACTTTTTCCAGCAGGAGGAAGGAAGCATCAGGCACTTCATTTGAATGCCAGGACCTGACATTAGGCATCTGCCTCCTATTTTGTTCAGTGGGGCAAAGTGGGAAAGGCCACGGGGCTGAAAAGGAAACTGAATCTTGGGGAGGCCGAGCTATGATGACAGAGCCCCTGATACAAGGGTGGGAGACTAGACACAGGTTGGCAGAGGCTCCGCCTCTTGTTTCATAGGTGGCGAGCAGAAGATGGGAGGATGAAGGAAGAACTCACACCAGGACACATCCAGAAGAAACCTGGGCTCTTTCCCCCTGTGGCTGCCCTTCCCTGGGTTACTCTACTCTTGCCTTGCAGTCACTTCGGCTTCCAGGAGCAGCGGGCACAAGGAATAAACATCTTGTGACAGAGTCAGAGTGACCTTGCCCAGACTGGCCAAGGCCAACAGCTGATCTGTGACCCTTGCTGTGTTTTTAACCCTCCAAGAGACAGGTGTTCGGAAAGACAGACAAATGTGCACACAGACAGGCAGGACCCACTTTTCCCCACATTTCACCTCCACTGGCCTCATGGGATGAGTTAGTGATCAAACCTGGCCAGCTGGGACTTCAGAGCAGCAGCTCTGACTGGGACACTGGCCTCAATGTCCGCTGGGTTACGTTCTTTGCTTCTGTACTAAAGGATGGACTGAAGCAGACTCCAGAACACACAGCAGATCGCAAAGCTAACTGTGTCCACCATCTTGCTAGGGACTCTGGCAGAGCGGGTTGTGCTGGTGGGTCCGAGCCACGTGGCTTCTCAGGGCCTTGGGATTCTTATCTTGGAAATGGGGGTGCCAACTTAACTATGGGGTGCCTATGGATCGACAGGGAAGCTTCTCTATGGCAGGATCAACAGGGTTTGGTCCCTCACCCCACACCTGTGACCTTTTGTCTGCCTACTGAAGCCCTCTAAGGATGTGGCCTTTCTTCAGGGAGACCCAATTTGCTGCATGGTCCTCCAGTCCTGACTGGCTGAGTAGAGTAAGTTCTGTCACCTGCACAGCAGGGACACTGTCTTTGTGTGTGTGTGTGTGTGTGTGTGTGT
>LOEQ01000331.1:494875-505752 GCA_001685075.1 Bramus lutescens | reverse complement strand
AGAGAGAGAGAGAGAGAGAGAGAGAGAGAGAGACTCTTGGGCCTTCAGCATCCTTCCTCCAACTGTCTCCTACTGCCTGGCTGTCTATTCAGCTGTTAGGCCATTCATTCAGTCAACTCCCTCATAGTTCAAGAATTGTGGGACCAGGTTACCCACTGGGGACCAGCCCAACGTGCAACGTGCAAATCTTCTGAGAGTCCAGCAGCACACTAGGGCTGCAGGCAGCAGAACATAGGCTGGCCTTGCCCAGAAATGGGGCTGCCAGGGTATCTACACAGTAGTGAAGGTATCAATGAAGAGTGAGGTCTGGGGGTGCTCCTAACCGAGGGAGCAGTGCTGCATGGGCACTCAGTGGGAAGAACGAATGTGTCCCCGATCCAGTCTCTGACAAGTATGTGTCCCTGATCCACTCGACAACAAGAATGTGTTCCCAATCCAGTCTATAACAAGCAGAGAAGCCAAGTGCAACCTTGAGCCGGACTGACTCCAAAAGTCTTCATTTCTGAGATGTCTGGCTTCTACTACAGAGTTCAAGACACAGATGGGGATCACCACGCAGATGGGGGATCACCACATGCCGCTTTGCAGAACTGTGGTTTCATTGCTGCAGCGCCTGGGGCTTTGAAAGCTGCACTTGAAACACAAGAAGGGCTCTGTGGCCTGGCTTTCCTGTCGGGACTGCTCCTGGGGGCTCGTCAAACCTCGAAACGCCTTTGTCTTTCTTTGGCATCTCCAGCTCTGTAGTCTTCCGCTGTTTTCTTTTTGCTTCCAAATAATTATTTACACAGAGGGAGAATAATTAGCAGCCAGAAATGGCATCTCTGCCAGGCTCCCTCACTCAGCCCGCATTTCTCCTCTCTCATTTGAAGTGATGTCTCTTGGAAGACGGACATCAAAGTCACTAAGAGTATTTTCACACAGGGATTTTTTTGGGGGGGAGGAGGGGTTAGGTCTGGCAGAACAGTAGAGTGCCACCTTCTGTTTGTCTCTGGATCTGGCTACTGCCAGTTTCCCAGCTTGAGAGGACACCCACAGCCCAGATGTGGCCACAATAATGCAACACTTCCCTGAGTAGGGGTACCCTTTCTTGGGATCAAACTCTCTGGATCCTCTAACCATGGGGTCTGCTGTTGAAGTGTGCATCCAGTCATCTCAAATGCTGGAGGAGAAAGAGACTGTTCAAGGAAACACAGACCCAGGTTGCAGTCATGGCCTATAGGTCAGGAGTAGGAGCTGAGGGGAGCAGGCTCCAGTGGGGGACGACGGGATGGGAAGGGGCAGGGGATGGGATTTGGGTGTCTCAGAGACTGGAGCATTCCCTGAAAACTGGGCCCTGGTTTCCATGGCATTGGGACCCAATATGGCTGGACACTTGCCTGTTGGTTTTTGAGACAGGGTCTCTTGTAGTCCAGACTGGACTCTCTTTCTACGCAGTTGAGGGTGGTCTTGAACTCTGGAGCCTCCAGCCTCCACCTCCTAAGGGCTAGGATTGCAGGTGTGCTGGGACTGGAATCCACACCACTCTGTACCCACTGAGCCACAGCTCATCCCAGGCGACCTGCGTTTTCTCAAGTTAACTTGCCAGTTTTCATATGACAGGTTGCCAAATGCTTCCAGGCCTTGAGGAACCACAAAATCGGGCAAATGGTAATTTGTCAGCTTCTGTTCTGTTCCAATCCCACTTTCATGCCAGCAAGGGAAACTGAGGCTTGGGAAGTGGTTACTTAGCCATTATCTTGGGTACGAGACCGAGTTAGGACTGGAATCCAAGACTTGGTGTAGCTGTGGCTAGCCTGGGCATCCAGTCATCAGTGCCTGACTCCAAGAAGATGCTCAGATTAGTTCTCAACTAAAGAATGACCCCTTTCTCCTCGGTTGTCTGTGCTGCTCCCTTGCTGTTCCAGGTGTCATACATCCTCAGTGTATTTGATCAGAACTCTGGGTACAAACCCACCCATCTTTGCTAGCTCGTCAGCCCCATCTCTCCATTCATACAGTTTGCCCCATCTCACCTTTGCCTACATAATTAGGATGATTCTCTACACACATGCCCACAGGCCAGCCCAGTCCCTCATTGAGACTCTGTTCCAGGGACAATCAATTAAAACCATTGTCAAACTTCTTTAGGAACTATTGGTGGATCTGAATGGTTGTGTTTGAGTTCGCCCAAGAGTGATAAGTCTGACTTACTAACAGGGCATTTCCCAGGACTCTCATTGGTATTTCTAACCACTTCCCACTACCCCAACATGCATGGGTGTGTTAAGATGTCCTACTAGTATGTAAGCCAGGAAATTGACAGGCGTAGCTGGAAAGGAGCCCTGTCGTATGCCATCCCTGCTCTGATCATGTGGGGTGTCTTTCCTCAATCACTCTTCAGTGTTTGAGTCAGGGTCTCTCACTAAACTTGCAGCTCACAGATATGGCTGGGCTGGCTTGGCAGTCAGCTTAATAGATTCATCTGTCTCCTCTCCCCACCCCAGTTCATTGTTAAGCATGCTTCTCATTATAGTTTCTATAGGCCATGCTGTAGAAATGACCAGGATTGACTTGGAAAGGAAAAGTGTCTCTTAGCTAAATGGTGTTTCCTGCTGGAAGTGGCTGGGAAAATGGGAAAGCCAGTTGGCCAGAGATGGAAACCAACCAGCCAGACCCATCTGACAAGCAAACAGAGCTTGGTGCAAGCTGGGTGCAAGCTGGGTGTGTCACCTTCCTCCTCAACTATCTCACTGACTCTGTGACCTTCAATGCCTCAGGTTACCCCATAGTCTCTGCTGCCTTGATGATCTTTTCTGCAGAGTGGGGCCAACTTCTTCATTCAGGGGATGGGGTTGGTCCTGACAGGGTCACCCTGAGCTCCTTGCTGATGCTGAGCAGCGAGGCAATGCTCCCTTCACACCCAGGTATCCTCATTTCTGCCGTTGTTTACCCCAAAACCCTGTGCTCTCTGGCCACCCTGGAGGAGGGATCGCCAAGTTAGAACTGCTGCCCAGCCTGAAGGCCTTGCAGTCTCTCATTTATTAGCTGGCATATCATTCGAGCATGGTGTTGGCTTGCAGTTGAGCCCAGTAAACCACCTGTGGTCGGATCCAAGCTTTTTGGTCTGGAAATGTCTCAAGAAACAGAAAGTCAAGAGAAACACAACTGTGGCAAAGGCTAGGGTGGGAGAATGAAGCCTGGTGGTCTAGAGGTTACATGGCTGAGTCCTGGGTTCTGAGCTGTGGACCAAACTCTTGGATATCAAGGACGGAGGGTGGATGTGCTGCAGTCGCTGTGCCGCCAGCTCCGCATGCAACCTCCTGCTTCCTAGGAGCCATCAAAGGGTGAAATGCCAGCCGCAGGACTTGACCTTGGGGTTGTCAGCTAAGGATTCAGGGTCAGCAGGGCCATCCTGAACTGGTGCCGCGTGTCTGTTGCAAGACAAGGAAGCTATGCTTTCTCCTTGTTGGGTAGTAGGTTGCATTTGTGAGAAATAGTGAACCCAAATTTGCTTCAACAAAAATGAAAATTTAACCAGAGTTAGGGGCAGTTATTAGCTCATGTAATTAAGAGGGTGATGGATTGGGCCCTCTTAAGATGGAGGGCTCCGGAGCCCCAGAAGTAGGGCCAGGGATTCCCAGCTCTCTACCATGCAGTTCTGATGTTCCTCTTGGCTTTGGTTTCTGTTCCAGAAGATTCTGTCCCCTTAAGCTGTTTGACCCCTTGGCCTACTTGCGTAGTTGAGACTCTCCGTCCCCAGTGGGAGAAAGATCAAGGCTTCCATGAGGCTCTCACTAGAACAACTCAGTTCATTCAGACCTGCTCTCAACCCAGCCAATTACTGTGGTCTCAGCTGGGGACAGTGGCAGGAGATCTACCCCACCTTCACTGTGGGAGAAGACTCTGAGATGAGAGAAGGCACCATTAACAGAAGGTGGTTAAGGAAGGGAGAGGGTGACAGTCAAAACAACCACTGTTTACTATGCTGAGCAGTGCACCAGCCCCTAGTTTTGTAAGACGGTGTATGCACACTACTGCACACACACACACACACACACACAAACATACACACATAAGCCCACATACATACAAACACAGAAACACACAGACACACACACATTGATTGGCTTTGGAAAGCACTGTAACTCACATGCACACACACATGCACACACACACACTGATTAGCTTTGAAAAGCACTGTAATCTCATGCACACACACACACACACACGCATGCATGCATGCACAATTGATCATCCTCAGAAAGCACTGTAATGTCAAGGGCATCATATTTTCAAGGCTCTGAGAAGTCCTGCAGTGAAGAAAATGTCTCTCAACACCCCAAGCCCAGTGTCTCCTGGAATGTTTTGGTCATCTCATCTTTAGCTTTTTCAGAATCGGTTTACATGCCAGCAAAGTGAAGATGTGGACGAAGCACTCTAGAGTGGGACTGAGGCTTGAGTTCCTGGACCAAGAGGCTTGAGCTGGGCAGTGGTGTGTGGGGAGAGCAAGCAGCTCAGAAATGAGCAGAGGTCACCCTACATGGCTGGGGCAGAGCTTGGGTGGGAGATCCCATGACCTCAAGAAGCTGCAAGGTAGTGCTTGTGCCAGCTCTGTGGGGGATACATCCCAGACTGCCTGGTTACGGATATTCTGCCCCTGTGGTCTCCAAACACACAGAGGCAGCATACCCAAAGCTCAACTCCAACAGCTGGTTCCATCAAGGCATTTCTCACAACCTTCTGGACCATGGCCCCAGCTGATGAAATTCATCCAAGAAAACAAAACACATGCCTGTGGGTTTAAGATATAGAAAGTGATGCGGGGCACTTGAGGTGGGTGAACGAGGCTGAGAGGCTGAACAATGATGGGGGGGCATCTGTGTTAGACATCAGGAATCTCCCACCCTTGCCTAGGAGGTATGAGGGCCAGATCATGTCACCAGTGCAGGTCCAGGGTCCCCAGGAGAAGCAATATCAGAGTAGGCCAGTCCAAAGAAGCTGGGTTCACAAAGAAACTATTGCTGTATGTATGTGTGAGTGAATGGGTTCATGCACATATATGTATGTGTGGGTGTGCATGTGTGTACATGTGCATGTGTTACATGTGTGCATACATATGTCACCCTTGTCTTCATGTTCCACTCTTTTCGGTGCCTGCTGAGCTGGATTCTGCCAGCAGTCAGCTGCCCCAGGGGCCTCAATACCCTGTGCTAAGAAGCTCCATAGCACAGGGTCAGCTGCTTTCCCAGACGCTGGCTCAGTTCTGGGATCAGCAGATGCCTCCCTGAAAAGGGCCCGGCAACAAAAAATTTTGACTCTGTGCTCACTGAGCTGTGGCCTTCCTCAGCTTTCCTGTCACAAGCCACAGTAGCCTTAGACCACAGTAGAACTCAGCATGCATACTAATATGAGGTGACACACCCAGAGGAGAGTATATGCATGTGTGCACATGTGTACTCATATGTGTGTGCATGTATACATGTGTGCATGTGTCTGTGTGTGCATGCATGTTTGTGTGCATATGTGTACATGTATGTGCGTGCATATGTATGCATGTATGTGTGCATTGTGTTATGTGTGCGTGTGCCTCTGAGTGTATGTGCATGTTTGTGTGCATGTGAGTGCATTTCATTGTGTGTGTGCATGTGTGTGCATGCATGTGTGTGCAAGTGTCTGTGTATTCATGTGTGTGTGTGTGTGTGTGTGTGCGCGTGCGTGCGCGCACATGTACACTAGGTGGGGTTGGCCTGATGATCCCTACCCTGGAGAGGTCAAAAGGGGGTGCTGAGGAGGTGAGTGTCCCCTTCATACCTGTCAGTCCCTGAAGGACTGTCCTAACAGCACAGTTATGGGCTCATAGAACATTTAAAATCTTTGTGTGGTTATAAACTGGAGTCTCCCAGGATTCTAGTTGGAACGATTGCCCCAGGCTGTCATAACAAGCCATTGCATTGTCACTACACGAATCTGTAAGACGTGACATAGTGCAACCTCAGCCCACACCTCCTTCAGCCTTCTCTGGAGGCAACACGCGTAATTTCTTCTTCCCAGAGCCTCTGTGAAGGGCGTGAACAGTGGGGGGTTGATTTTGAATTGCACATAATAAATCCTCAGAAGAGGGCTGATCTTTCATTGGTTAATGAGGCTGATGCTGTCTGTGGGATTGTGAGAATAATTCTGTGAACTGCCCTCTTGGGGGTCTGAGGATGGAGCTAGAAGGCAGTAGCAATGGATTCAAGCTGGAACAGATCCAAAGGTAGCAATTTGGCTGATTAGCTAGGGGAGGTGTCACCCATGTCTCCAAAGTCAGGACACATCTAATACCCATCTGAGCCCTGCCCTGTCTGCCAAAGGGACACTCCACACTGCATGAGAAAGAGCTCTGTGATTGATTGGTAATGTCTGCCATGAATATGAGAAAGTGGTGCCATACTTTTCCCTGCCCCCTTAAGATACACCTCCCTAAAGAACTCTTTGAAATTGTTAATGGAGACAGGGTGACTCTAGGCCTTTGCACATACCTTCACCTCCCAGCCTGGGTGGCCTGGGCTGGACTCATCAAATCTCACCAGCTCTCTCTCCCTTGCTCCAGTTTCGGTCAGATTTTGGTTTCCTTTTCTAAGTACTTTGGCTATGTTGGTAATGTCCTCAAGAACCAACACATGCCCATGGCCCCCAGGCTGGCCACATAACATCTTCAGGAGTCAGGTAATGTCTGTCTGAGTCACTGTCGCATCTATAAACTCCGATACCCTATTGCCCATCAGAGGCAGACTCCACCAGACCCACCTGCAACCCCCCACCTTGGCCGCTCCTGCAGAAGGGAGGAGGGCAAGGAAGAGACGTCTTGTATAGAGGAATCAATACACAGATGGTTTCTTTGTAAGTGGTAGGGATCGAACCCAGGGCCTTATGAATGCCAGGCAAGTGTTCTGCCCATGAGCTACAATTAACCCCCCAAAATGAACCATGTTTACCTTTCCACCAGGGCTGGCTTAGCACCCGAAGCCCATGTGCTCCCCCCTTGCACAGCTCCCCATCTCTCCTTTTAGGTCAGACTGGGCCCCCCCTTCAACTTCACAGACGCACACACGTTGCCTTTCCTGTTCCCAGCCCTCCCAGTCATACGTGTGCCCTTCCTGGTGGTTCCCATCTCTTTATCTTGACGCTGTGAATATCAACTGTAACATCACCTATCACCAATGTGAGAACAAGTAGGGTCCCAAGGATTTGGGACCAGAACTGTTCAGATTTCAGAGCCTTTTCCCCCTTTTTCTGGTACTTGGAAATGTTTGCCAAGACTCTGATTGAACATCCTAAGTCGTAAAATACAAATAGAAACTGCCCCCAAATTAAAAAAATTTGGAAAATCACAGGGTTAAAAAAAGTTGGAAAATTTGGAGCACTTCTGACGGTACACTTGAAGTAGGAGCACCTGTGTTATATTTCAAAAGAACTTACTTTGGTTTGGAAGAAATTTTTGCAACCAACAAAAATGTTGACAGCAGACTACCACATTGCATATTCTTTGTGTTACTGAGAGGGTCTTTGACAGTGTAAATAAACAGGTTTTATTTTCTTGCAAAATCCAGTTCATTGGTAGTTCCTATCCGTAACCATATCTAAGCTCTGCAGGAAAGAACTCCACGATTAATTACTGATGTCTGCTCTGGGTATCGATTAGGGAGGTGGTGATGGGCTTGTCATGTATCAGCTCCTCCCTTGGTATGTGTCCATGATTACCTGCTGAAACCACATGAGCCGCAATGAACTCAGAACCTAGGACTCCAGTTTAAATATGAGTTTAAACTGGCTGTGTTGGTAACTAACTGGTAGATATGAGCAGGCTTCTGAATCTTTCTGAAAACCTCCACTGCGTTAACAAATAATTATTAAGTCTGAGATCAAAATAAAAAAAAAGATTTAACTTACAAAAGAAATTTAAAGTGCTTCCCCAAAGGAGACCCAACTTTTTGAACAGGGGGATGACTTTGGCTACCACTAGAAAGACTTTGGGATAAATTGGTGCTCGGAGCTGGGTGGGCAGCCCTGTGTCCTCTCCTTTGAACTGAGGACACATTGTGACAGCCTCACAAGGACCAAGTGTGGCGAGGCTGTGAGTCCCTTCGCTGGGCTCTGGTAGGCACCTGAGGAACCATTTCCTGCTGATCGTATTCTTGGTTCTCGTCTTTCACGAGCACCACGGTACCAGAGCAACGGCCGACTCCACAGATCCAAGGCAAGTGCATCCCTTTGAGAAGATCAGAGCGATTAGGGCTTCTGACTGCATCCTTCAGAGCAGGAACCCCAAGAGAGGGAGGGAAGGGTTATCAAATGACTTCTGATGTGTAGGAGGCTCCCAGGAGAAAAGCCCACCAAGCCCCTCCTGTGCTGAATGTCTATGTGTTTCTCAATGAAGGAATGCAGCTCCATGGGGCCTGGCAGGCAGGCGGCTCTGCAGGTGGGATGTGAAGGCTTTCAGGGATTTTCTGTGCTATTCTGTAGCTCCATGTACAGTCTGTGTCCCCCGTTGGGCCAATTACTGATTTAAAATGTTGTTAGCAAAAGGCAGGCACACTCATTATTGTAGCAGTGAGCACGAAGGCCCAGTAGGCTCCTATTTATGCTGTTGCAAAGAGCTTTTCTTACCTGGTCCTTTGTGTGTTTGTCACCAAAGGCGTCCAAATCACAGGACATTTGTCCTAGGTGACTGACTATCCATCTCCTTTTCTTAAGCCTCCCTCTCCTGCTCTGCAGGGGTCGTCAGAACTGGACTGTTAGGAGCCATTTGGGCCAGGAGGAAGCTGATGTTACTGCCAAGAAAGATGCTAAGTCAGGTGGGAGTGGAGGGAAGAAAAGAGCAGGGTGGAAGGTGTGGGTCAGGACCGTGTTCTTGTACTTCCAACCGTGGGGAGATCACATGATACAGGAACACCAGTGAAGGGATTTGAAACCCCCACAAGCTGTGAAGAGCTAGGTGGTACTCAGCCAGGGGACTTGGGTTCTAGGTACCTGTTTTGATTTTGAATAGGTCTTTGACATTTCCTGGCTCCCATTTCTACAGATAGATAGAAATGCCTGCCAAGGTCTCTGCTGTGTTCTGCACCTGCAGGGGTATGGACCAAAGCTAGCAGAGAAACTCAATTCCTCAGTAGGTGCAAATATATGGATGCATCCTGGACTCATCAAAACCCATAGGCACAGAGCTCCAACTCCAGCTGCCTGAAATGTCTCCAAGTCATCTGTCTTTATTAAGTTATTTTATTTTTTCAAAAAAAAGTGTTTGTGTATGTTTGTGAGTATGGTGAGTGTGTGTGTGTGTGTGTGTGCATGCATGCTGTATATATGTATATGTGTGCATGGTGCACGTGAGTGTATGTGTGTGTAGTGTATATGTGCATGGTGCATGTGTGTGAGTGGTGCATGTCTGTGCATGATGCATGTGTATGTATGTGCATGCACATACATGTGGAGGATAGAGGACATCTCAGGTGTTGTTCCTCAGGCACTGTACACCTTTATTATTAGAGATAGGATCTCCCACAGACCTGAGGCTCAACACATAGGCTATGCTGGCTGACCAGGAAGCTGTAGGGTTCCGCATGCTTCTACTTTGTAGAAATGAGATGCATGTGTCACCACGCCAAAGTACGTGGGTGCTGGGGTCTGACCCTGGTCACCATGTTTACATGGTGCTTTACTGACTGAATAATCCTCCCAGCTCCTTGATCTTATTTTAATTCTATGATATCTTATAGCAAGAAAGCAATACAAAGAAACTTTCTGGCCATTCAAGGTTGCTCTCTGTCAATCAGGGGACAGAACAATGCTGTCACTTTAGTTTTCCCAAGCAATTAGAGTAGCAAAGCCCACCCTTGCCCATACTCCTCTGCTCTACAAGGAATGGGCTTCTCTCTTCCCTAAAGGTTTTTGTCGTCTGCCACAGCCATGGAGTTATAGATGTAACATGACAATCATCTCCTTAGCAATGCCACTCTCCAGGATCAGAGTAGACAATCCTTTCTGATGTTCCAGGTTGCAAACCTCCCGACCTAACCCAGAGCCAGCCCTCCCCACATTGGTGCACAGAACTTGATGAGGTAATGCATAGAAAATGCAAGCAGGAGAACCACATTCAATTCATGTTCCTGGAGGCTGCTGTTAGTGACCTGGGCCAACCATGCAGTGGTTACAGCTCCACACTGGACCCCTCCCTGATTGAACTTAATGCTTTAAACAGAGAAGATGCGGGGCTTTCTATAACTCTTGATTTGTAGGTTCCAAGATGATGACTGACAGAGGATGGGGATGTCTGGTACCCTCCAGGTAGTCGGTCACAGGCAGTTGTGGGCCATGCAACATGGGGGCTGGGAGCCCAGGTTCTGCAAGAGCAGCGAGTGCTCTTAACCACTGGAGCCTTTCTCCAGCATCATTTCAAAAAAGGATCTCTCTCTCTCTCTCTCTCTCTCTCTCTCTCTCTCTCTCTCTCTCACACACACACACACACACACACACACACATCTATCTATTTAATGTGTGTGTTTGAGCATACATATGCACACCACACACATGCAGGTTCCTGTGGAGACAGGATGAGGGTGCCAGATGCCCCAGAGCTGGAGTTACAAGTGGTTGTGAGACACCCACTGTGGGTACTGGGAACTGAACACATGTTCTCTGAAAAAGCAACAGGCTCTCTTACCTAGCCCATTAAATACATTCTTTGCATGTTGTTTCTCACATAGAGCTTCAAGACACCAGATGAGCTGGGTGTTACCACAAGGCACAGAGGTGATGGGGTTCCAGGCTCTACCCATACCTACCCCGGTAGAAATGGGATAGCTCTGGACAACTCTATGAAACAGACTCAGCAAATGCTTGTCTTGTCTCTGAGCTCG
>LOEQ01000331.1:464557-475101 GCA_001685075.1 Bramus lutescens | reverse complement strand
TCCCTCCTCTCCATGGTTCCTCCCTCCCCTCCCACTGCTCCTCCATCCTCTCCCCTCATACTGCTCCTCCATCCTCTCCCCTCCACTGCTCCTCCCTCCTCTCCCCTCATACTGCTCCTCCCTCCTCTCCCCTCCTACTGCTCCTCCCTCCTCTCCCCTCCACTACTCCTCCTTTGTCTCTACTACTCCTCCCTACCTTCCCTTCCCTCCTTCTATCCTCCCTTCTTCATTTCTCTATCTTGCTCTTTATTTATTTTTTTGAGACACAGTTTTATGTATTCCAGCCTGGCCTTGAACTCACTATGTAGCCCAGGATAACCCTGAGCTTCTGATTCCCCTGCCTTGCCTCCTGATTGCTGGGTGACAGGTTAGTCTCAGACCAACCATTGTTGGCCTGTGGAATCGTTCTCTGGCCGTGGATTTGTTTCCTTGCTTCTTGTCCGAGTCTCTGCAACTACAAAGTCCCCCACAGAGAAGCAGGGCCTTTTGCCTGTCCCTTTACCTTCCCATGTGTCCTCAGCATGGGGACTGGTGCCTGGCACTGAGTGCGTGGGTGACTACAAATCTTGGTGGAGTGAGAACTCAGGTATAGAGAATCTCCCAGGAGCTCTTGGATTCCAGGCTTAAAAGAATGATGAAATACAGAGGGCCCTGTGAATTTATTTCCAGAATCCAAAATAGCCTTGCTTTGGGAGTGAGACTGGGAGAGGAGACATGTTTACCTGATGGTTACACAGAGAGCCATGTTGTTATTAAAGTGTTAAATGGTCACAAACTACTGCACAGAACACACCATAAGTCAAACTGTGATCCTCTAAAAATGAAAGTCATCTTGCTACCTTCTAAAGAGGTCACATTTATAGCAGGCCTTTAAAGAAGGTTTGTGGTGAATGTGGTGAATGGAATTTTGCAAGTTCAGAGAGACTCCAGATGGACAGACAGACTGAAGGTGTGTGAGCACAGACAGACAGAGTGAATGTGTGTGAGGACAGATGGACAGAGTGAAGGTGTTGTGAGGTCCAACGGACAGAGTGAAGGTGTGTGAGGACAGACAGAGTGAAGGTGTGTGAGGACAGATGGACAGAGTGAAGGTGTGTGAGGACAGACGGACAGAGTGAAGGTGTGTGAGGACAGAGTGAAGGTGTGTGAGGACAGACAGAGTGAAGGTGTGTGAGGACAGATGGACGGAGTGAAGGTGTATGAGGATAGACGGACGGAGTGAAGGTATGTGAGGACAGACAGAGTGAAGGTGTGTGAGGACAGACAGACAGAGTGAAGGTGTGTGAGGACAGAGTGAAGGTGTGTGAGCTGTCTCACTTCCACACACTCCTGTCTCACTTCGTGTGTGAGGACAGAGTGAAGGTGTGTGAGGACAGACGGACAGAGTGAAGGCGTTTGCAGACACACGAACAGTGCAATATGTACGCCAAGGAGGAGATAGTCCCTGACGGAGTCAACATTCATGGCCCTTGGTTTCAGCCCCCAGGCTTTAGTATTTCCTGGTGAACCCCTGTGGCTGAGGTCTTTCATCACATACGGTTCTTCTGTGGGTCTGAAGAAAATGATGGCATTTGTTTCACCCACTTTTTCAAATCTCACTGGACTCTAATATCCAGTGTTCCCATTCCAGAGATGTGAAACAGAGGCTTATGGAGGCGAATGACTTGGCAGAAGACCTACGACCCTGTGGGCACTTTGGGAGGTCCTTTAGCTCCTAAATGTTCCCCATGGCCATGTCCAGTAGGCCTTTGTGTCATGCCCCCTTCCCTACCAGGATCTTGAACCCACAGAGGTTCTGCCTGTTCTTCGCAATCCCACTGATTATCTGTTCCCTGCCTGGGAACTCTTTGCTGTGTTCTTTGGGAACACAGGAGTCCACTGCACCCCAGGTGTGCTGTACCTACTGTCCCCACTGTCCCCACTGACCATGCTCAGAGCGGATGCGTCTTTTCTTTCTCTTGCCTGTTGTTTTGATTCAGTTTTGTCTATTCTTGCACCACAAGAGAGAAACATCGAAGTTTAACAGCAAGGACTCCAGACCATGACCTTATCTAGAGACAGATAATCAAGTTTTAAAATGTTCATTAGGGTGTGTGCTTCCAGATGTGCAGAGAGGGGAGTTGGTGGGAGGAGTCCAGGGGAAGGGAAGGGGTTCCCACAGTCCTCAGAGGGCTGGCCTCTTGGTCATCAGCATCCATCCCCCAGAACTGAGAAGTGACAGCCCTGCTCCTGCCCTAGAGGCTGCATAACTGTTCCCATAGCCTGGCAAACAGGATACACCCACAATTCACATAGCAACTCACACCATAGGTCCCCACCACTCAGACACAGTCGGGAGGAGGACTTGGACACACAGGAGGGAATTCAGGGGCCCAACAATTCTGTGTGTGGCACAGCCCCTTGTTTCTATTTTTGTAAGAAGAGGTCTTTGCTGTTATCTTTCAGGCCTTTCTGTAACACTGCAAGGCAACTGCTGCAAAATGCTGGCCCATCATCAGTCACACAGTGCATGGTCAGTGACCACTAGCTGGCTGTTCTTAACTGGTGATTACTCTTCTGACTCCTTCGAAGGGATTGAAAGAAAGAGGTATCTTGGCTGTGAGGCTGGAAGATGTGCCCGATGCAGTTTATGGTTCCAGTGTGCTGAAGTGTGGGTACCGGCCGGTGCTGAGTGTGGGAAGGGCTGTGAGTGGGAGGAGCTGTGAGTGGGAGGAGCTATGAGTGGGTAGAACTGAGCATAGAAAGGGCTCTGAGTGGGTAGAGCTGAGCATGGGAGAGGCTTGAGTGGGAGGGGATGATTGTGGGTGAGCTAGGTGTGGGAGGGGCTGTGAGTGTGAGGGGATGATTGTGGGTAGAGCTGAGTGTTGGGGGGGCTGTGAGTGGGTGGAGCTGTAAGTAAGAGGGGCTGTGAGTAGGAGGGACTGATTGTGGGTAGAGCTGAGTGTGGGAGGGGCTGTGAGGTGGGAGGGGTTGAGTGTAAATGGTGCTGAGTGTGGTAGGGGCTGTATGGGTAGGGCTGAGATGTGGGTGAAGCTGACTTTGGGTGGGGCTGGGTGTGGGTGGGGCTGGGGGAGTGCATATTCACAGACAGGTTCTAGAACACACTGGACACATATTTATGGCCTGTCAGGGTGTTGGGCTCTTATGGGCTCATGTGTCCTTGTCTACTCACAAAGGAGAGCAATAAAAATGATAGGATGGGAAGGAGGTAAATGTGTGCATACAGGGAGATGGAGGACAAAGATCTGGACCCAAGATACGACTCAGTCAGTAAAGTGCTTGCTACACAAACATGAGAGCCTGAATGTGGATCTTGGCTTGGTGGTTGGGGTAGTTTGGATGAATGTCCACCATCGGCTCCTGTGTTTGAGTGTTCAGTGCCCAGTTGGTGGCATTGTTTGGGAAGGCTCAGGAAGTATGACCTTTGGAGGAAGTATGTCACTGAGGTGGGTTCTGAGAGTTTAAAGACTCACACTGCTTCCAGTTGGCTCTCTGTTTTTGCTCGTGGTTCATGATGTGAGAGCCCTCACATCCTGGCTTAGCTCCCATGCCTGAGTCTTTCTGCAGTGATGGCGATGGACTCTTATCCCTCAGGAAGCAAGAGCCCTTCCCTCTCTAAGTTGCCTTGCTCATGCTGTTTCAGCACGGACAGAAAATTGACTGCACAGCTGTAATCCCAGCACTAGGGAGGGAGTTGTCCCAGATGCCTGGGGCCAGCCTGGCAGGCAGGGTTAGCCAGTGCACACTCAAAGAGCCTCTGTCTCAGAAAACAGGGTGACATAGGAAGCTACCCAAAGTGGACTTCAGGCTATGATCTGATGAAGAGGCAGGCCAGGGCCAGTAGACATGGTGGGAGGGAACAGACGACAATCAACACACCTCATTAAGCCCTTGAGCTGGTCCCATCCTTTGGGAACTCGCTCTGCTCCCCACCTCCTTCCCAACAGAGTCCGGAACAGAGAAGCCACACAGATCCCAGGGAAGCCAACTTTATTTAATACAGACCAAGCATATGTTCAGCCTGGTGGCCTGCTGGGGCATGTCTCTTTGGGCCTGTCCCACATCCTGAGGGTGGCCAGGTTTCCTGGCTCTGGATGGAGGGCCCCAGGAGCTTGGGGGTCTCTCTCTTTCTCTACACAGGTTTGGAGTAGGGCGTCTTTGGTGGCCCCCGTGCTGGGGAGGCTGGAAGGAAACAAAGAGGAGATAGAGAATGAGGTGCAGGCTGGCAAGCCTGGCATAGAGAGGCTTACTAGAGAGAACACGGTTGCGGGGAGATGCCTCTGGAGGAAGCAGGACAGATTTCTAAGGGGCTGCTCTTATTTGGATCTGAGCGGTACCCAAGGCTTCTTTATGTGATGTTAGTGGGATTTGTGGAAACTTCCAGTTTAGGGGTCCCATGGGCTGTTTGAGATCACTCAGGGGAGACCCCTGTAAGGCCACTATAGATCCTAGTCTCTGCTTCTTTCTCCTCTTCCCTGTCCACCCTGGTAGTACTCCTCACAGGCCCAAAGCCATGGAGCCACAGACCAGAGCTTCCAGAACCCCGAGCCACTGTAACCTTTATCCTCTGTGAGTGGATTACAAGGATGGGAAGGAGCCCACATGGGACACAAGTGTCAAGGTTAAAGCAAACAGCCTGAGCTGAGGCCAGGCTGTTTCCATTGCTTGTATTTATTTATCTGTGTGTGTGTGTGTGTGTGTGTGTGTGCACGTGTGAAAGAGAGAGAGAATGTGTATATGTATGTATGCATGTATGTATGAACGTATATGCGTGCATATATGTACATGTGTGTGTAAAATGTGCATGTGCATATATACATGTATGTGTGGACATCCCTCTGTATGTGTGTGTGTGTGTGTGTGTGTGTGTATTTGAGATAGGTTCTCATTATATATCCCAGGCTGGCCTTGAACTTGTGACCCTCCTGCCCAAACATCCATAGCATGGGAATCACAGGCATGTAACACTAATCCAGCTGATCTTTTAAATTCTCATTACTGGTTACTGTCCACTACCCACCCTACTGGAGACACAGATATTGATTAGGCCCCATGGCCCCCCCCATGGTCTCATGGTTAGCAGTGGGGGAGGGAGGGGCTGGACCTGGGATTTGTCTGGGATGTTCAGTATGGTTTAGAACCCCAGCCTGGGAATTTGGGAGACATGCGATTGGTGCTTCCCAGTAGAGTGAACATTCTCAGAGAACTTCCCTCAGAGAGAAGAGGGTACTTGAGTTAAATAATAATTAATAATAATAATAATAATAATGGCAGAGACAAGGTGTTCAGGCCAGTGTGTACCAAGCACCATCCCCTTGTGGATGCATGCCCTTTACTTGGCCTTTGAAACTGCTTCCCTGTCCCTGAGAGCATAATAATGTAAATGAATATCAGATCTTTACTCAGTAATTGAGAGCAGAGAGAAGGCCATGCTAAGTCAAATTAATTTGCTCAGATATAGCCCGAGCTGGTCTCTGTGGAGGGGCAGTGACTTGACCATTGGCTGAGGGTACCTCTCAAAGGAGCAGGTGTGTGTGAGTGTGGGCTTCCAGGAGGCCTGGGGGCTGTGGCAGTGCACACACTGAGCACCTGTGTGCCACAGCTACGTTAGTGCTGCCTGTGTATGGCATACAGAACAGCAATGACTTCCTTTCTTAAGACACCTGTGTGGTGGACCTAAGGATGAGCCTTGGAGACAGATGGGAGGATTCTGGAGTTCAGGGTCTTAGGCCTGCCTGGGTGATTTTGAACTCTCTCATCCTTAGTTGGTCAGCCTGGAAAATGGGAATAAATGGTAAATGGTGCTAATCACCTCTTGGGTTATCGTGAGCAGTGAGCCGTGGCTGATACACGCATTTGACAGAGGTCAGTCTGTTTGGGAGGGACACCTGTCCTGTGCTTGACTTGGGGAAGAAGCAGAATTAGGGCTGGGAACAGAGATGAGGTGGAGAAAACCTGGCTCCTCTCTTGCTGGGCTCTGGACATGTTTCCATCCCATCCAATTTCTCTCTACAGATAAAGCCAAAGCTGATCTCACCATTTGGCATGCACTCTCCAATCTGACCTTTGGTGGCTCAGTGAGAACATTCTGCAGATAGAATGCCACACCAGCCCCTTCTGCCCCAAGTGGAAAGAGGTTAAGAAAAGAAGACTCAATGGGGCCACCGAAAGGCCTGCACTGTCTTTGTGTGCATGTGTACGTGTGTTTGTGTGAATACATGTGTGTGCCTGTCAGGACGAGAAGGACAACCTCAGGAGTTGTTCTCCAGGAGATATCCTCCTTGCCTTTTGGGAAAGTGTCTCTCACTCAACCTAGAACTCACCAACTAGGCTAGTATGACTGGCTAATGAGCCCCAGCCACCCACTGTCACCTCTTCTCCAGTGCTGAGGTTACAAGTGTATGCCACTACACTCAACAATTTTTACATGGGTTCTGGGGCTAGAACTTGAATCCTTATGCTTGCAGGGCAAGCAGTCCATTGATTGAGCCACCTCCCCAAACCTGTCACTCACTTTTGCATGTGTGTCAATAAACATGTGTGCAGATGTGTAAGCACATGCCTGTGGTGGTCTAAGACTGACAGCGAGTGAAGTGTCTTCTAGAGCCTCTCTCCATCTTAGATGTTGAGTCCGGGTCTCTCTGAACCCAGGGCTTGTCTGTTTGTTTAGCCTAGATGTCAGGCAGGGCTCCTCGGTCTCCACCTCCTAGGTTGGCCACCCACCTGTTTGGCTTTTACATGGGTGCTGGGGATCCAAACTCAAGTCCCCATTCTCGGGAAAGCACTTTGGCCACCGAGCTGTCTGCCAGTGTCTGTCTTCCCCTCTGTCAGCATCATTCCTCAGGACTTCTGCTTTCCGATGTATCCTCCTACATCATATAGTGCCATATGTGACTTCATCTATAGCCCTGACACCTTGGGGCAAGCCACCCCAGGATTTAAAGCATAACCCCAATTTCCCTGGAGGCTGCCTGGCCTGGGGCTGACCTAGCGTGCTGTCCTTACCTGCACCAAACCCTACGGTTGGAGATACTTCCTCATTATGCTCTCCACGTCATCACCTTTGCTCATAGTGCCAGGCTCTCTGTGCTCAGTGGACATCTGCTCGCCACCGTCACCTTGGAGTCTTGGGACTCTTGGACCACTCTTGATGCTGTCTGAACTTTTGAAGGATATGATGGAGCTGGAGGATGAGGAGGAGTCAGAGAGGTGAGCAGGGTCCTCCTTAGATTCTGGGTTCTTTTTCAAAATGGTTTTGATCCCCGAGAGAAAAGAGCCGCCGGCCTCTTCTGTCTCAAAGTGGACGTTTGGATGCTTTGAAGCCTCCTTCCCGTCTTTGGCAGCCTCAGACAAAGCAGTGCCAGGTTTCCTGATGGCTGGGAGAAAGTCTTCAAAGTCTACTTTGGTCTGGCGTCTGTAATTGAGGTTTGGAAGCTTCCAGCTGAATGGATCACTGTCCAGAGTTTCCTCTATCAGATGAGAGAACTGGCGGTTCTGGAAGATGAGAGGTTCCTTCCCAAGGTCTAGGCCGATGGCATCATCCACAGACGACTCCAGACACCGCCTCCTGGGCCGCAGGATAGGTGATAAGAGTGGGTCCCTGAGTGCCGCGGGAGATCTGGGGTCCCTGAGTGCCACGGGAGAGCTCCTGTCCTTGAGTCCTGCAGGAGAGCTGGGGTCCCTGAGTGCCGCGGGAGAGCCAGACTTTCTCCTAGTGCTGGGTCCGGACTCTAAGAGGGACTCACAGGAACCAACCCGTGTCTTCTGCTTGTAAGGCAGCAGGGTGGTGTCCTCAGTGTCCTCTGAGGAGATACACTTGAGACTGGTGGACCGTGAGAGACCAGCTGTGGCCTTGGGGATCCCCTCTGCTCCTAGAGGAGATGTTGCCCGGGTCCACACTGAGAGGTCTCCCTCATCGCTATTGGCTCTGCCCCTCCTAAGCGAGGACGCCCCAGTGGTCTGGAAAATGGGGAGCGTGGGTCCCTCCCCCAGGTGCAGAGAGGAATGCTGGCCTCTCTGGGCTCTCTTTCTGCGGAGCTCTTCCACAAACTCTGAGAGAGCAGCTGACGGGCTCGGTAGTTTGTCCCTGGGTGGGGGTGACATAGCCATGCTCTGAGAAGTGGGAGATGAGGACAGAGTGCCTGGTCGCTCTGGGACGGCTTTTCTGTGGACAGCAAAGCCTTCTCCATCCCCCAAATGGTAGGGCTTTGGTGGGAAGATTGGGTGCAGAGACACAGAACCACCCCTCGAGGTCTTTCTGGGAGTGTCCCAGGCTCCACTCAGTGAGGTCGACAATGGTCTTAGCCTCTCAGCACCTCCGGCCTCTTCGCTTACCCTGCATCAAGAAGAAAGACGCAACCACTAGAAACGGCAATTCATACGATTTTCGAGAACTACACAAGAGTTACTAAGCCCAGGCGTGAGCATTATTTTGTGTTTGTAAAGGCGGTCCCTGCTGCAGCCTCAAGTGTGATTTGATGTGGAAACTCCAGCTGTGTAAATGATTTTGTGTTGCTTTCTGAGATGCAATTTCTATCTATAATTAAACCCAGCTAAGTGCATTTGAGTGGATCAACACTGAGGCTACTATGGGTGACTTGGACTTATGGGGCATTCTGTCTGACACGAAAGAACATCCCTCCAGAGCCTAGTGTGTGATAAGCAAACATGCAGGGTGACTTATTCAAGGCCAAACTCAGAGGGTGACTCCAACAAGTGGGGTTCTGGAGCATTGGGTAGCATCGTTGTGTTTTGGTGAGATTCTTCATGAGACCTCTGATGGCTTCATGGAGTGGAGGACAGGGGCAGTTAAGAACATTTTCCTAAAGGAAAAGATTCATATGAAATCAACTTGAAGCCAGAGGTTGGGGAGCAGGATGCAGGGATGGTGGGGGGGACAGGCAGTTTCTATTCTGGGATGCAATAACCTCCATTGTTATGTATCAGTGTGTGGCAGCCCTGCATCATATCCCCAAAGCCAGAGCCTTGAGTGGTGTGTGTGTGTGTGGGGGGGGCTGTTCTTTAAAGGAACAAGGTGACAGACCAGCAGTGTAACAAAATACTTCTGTGCTCCTTTCATAGGGAAATAAGGCCCTGTCCACCCACAACTGAAGTCTCATAATTTATTTAGAAACAGAAAGGAACACCAGATGTTAGGGCTGGGACAGGGAGACAAAGCTGCCCGAGCAGGCCAGCAGTGAGGTGGGAACCAGGTGTCATCAGGCTCTGGCTGCTTGTTGGATCTGTGACAATGGGACGAATGTAGGGGCTCTGCCACGTGCTAAAGGTGGCTGGGATGCTGATAGAAAGCTTTCAGAAAAGCATCCTGCTCCTGGCTGGAGTTTGCCACCTCCACCCAATCACATAGGGTAGTTCATGGGGGGTGGAACTCTGGAATCTGAGGATATAGCTGCACTGAGGTCCCCAGAAGAGATGACTCACAGGGGACAAGAGGGGACAGCTAGGCTAGAGGGCCAGGTCTTTGCCAACCTCCATATTCTTAGGTTATGATTATACCCCAAAGGAGTTAGGCAGTGGAGTCTTGGGGTGACGAGGTTTGAGGGTGAGTTGTTGTATGGGATTAATGCCCTCTTTTTACCCTTACACAAAACTCCAGGGCTAGGGGGATGGTTCAGTTGGTAGAGTGCTTGTCACACAAATGTGAGGCCCTAAACTGACACATGAAGGCTGGTGTGACAGTGTGTGCTTGTCATCTCAGCACTGAGGAGGAAGAGACAGGTGGCCCCTTGCAGATCACAGCTGGCCAGCTGTGTTCATCAGAGAGCTCCAGGCCACTGAGAGGGCCTGTCTCAAAACCCGAGGTGGATGAATTCTGAGATTCTATCTGAGGTTGATCTCTGGTCTACACACACACACACACACACACACACACACACCCAAGGCAACCCAGTTACCCCAATCTTCCAAACCAGGATAGTAAATACAGCCACTCATGAGCCAGACAAGGAATTTGCTGGGGCTGTGAACTTGAACTTTCAGCCTGCAGATGCTGAGAAATCAACTTCTGTGGTTTACAAGCCGCTTGGACTGTCGTGTTTCTTTATCATGGATCCAAGGACATGGAGGCCAGAGCCTCACCCATCCCATGGGTTTCTCTCCTAGGGGGTCCTGCCAGCATGGCGTCTGTGAGACGCTGCCAGACCATCATGGTCCTGCCTAACAGTTTCATGAGGATGGAGCATAGGGCTGGCTGCACCCATTGTCCCCTGCTCTGTGCTGCAGACTAGGCCCAGCAAGGATGCACAATGACAACTAGCCAGGACCTCCCCATATTCAGCCTCTGTTCTATGTGTCCTCCTACCCTTCAGGGAGCCCCACTTTCCCTGTTCCACAATGTTGGCCTCATGGGCAGTTGATTAGGAAAACAAAGCAAGCACTTTTGATTCTGCACTGGCATCTGTTCTTCAATCAAGAGGAACGCAGGAACCAGTAACACCAATCGCAAATGACTTTAGTTAGTACCATTCCTAACCTCCCACCTCCAGGAACCCACCACTGGATGCCGTGACCTCCCACCTCCAGGA
>LOEQ01000331.1:447507-461483 GCA_001685075.1 Bramus lutescens | reverse complement strand
GGGGCTTGCTGGCTGTGGGGTACTGGGTGGGACAGAAACCCCAACAAGCCGGCCATCATGTTACACCTGCATGTACAGTTGACCTGAGCCATTGGTAGGTTCTGCGTCCGTGGACTCAGCTAGGCAAAAACTATTTTAAAAATAACCATGACAGCACCGAACTTGCACAGATAGACTTTCTGTCATTGCCCTAAAACAATACAAAGACCCGACTGCTCTTTAGGTGAGTGAGGTCAGAGTGCTGGCATTATAAAGTGACAGGGCATGAGGGGTTTGTGGGGTCTGTGCAAATCCAGACCATAACACAAATGTGCGTATCTGTGGGGGCTTCAGAAACCAAGTCCCCTCAAATACCTGGGTGAGTGCATGCTGATTAGCTTCAAAGTGTTGTTCTTCATTAATCTGATCTATTTTAGTATCGTAACACCTGTCTGCTTGTTTGTCCTCGATAGCTCTGACATCAGGGCTGAGGAAGACCCAGGCTGAGCACAGACATTAAAGAATAAATAAGACCCATTCCAGCAGGACAGGAGAGGCGACCTCTGGCTATGGTTCACGCTCAGAAGAAGCCAGCCACAGAGGAGGATCACCTAAGGGGCATAGCCTTCCCCTGCTGGGTTGTCTCATGGATGTCTCCTGTGTTTTTATTCTGAGCTTAGCCACTGCAGCTGTGCTCCAGGGACATCAGCTGCAGCTGGTGAATCCTCTGGCCACTTCTCCCAATCAGTGTCACTGCCCTACCTTACACATGGGAAAACTGGGGCTCACGGCGGTGAAACCACAGTCTTTTTGTAAAGTGGATTAGGACCTGGATCAGGATCCTCAGTGGCAAGACAGCATCTACTCCTTGCTCTTTCCAGTTCCCAAGCCCTGAAGGCTGAGGGATGGGGAGGGCCCTTAGCTAAGTGAAGTTTTGTTCTGTTTTTCACATATTTTCTCCAAGTCCATCATGATACACTGAGTGAGAAAGGTCAGGTCCGACTCTCAGGCCTTGGAAGCTGGCATCAGACATAACTACACTGTAGCATTTACAGTTCCTGCCTCAGCGTCCAGCTAGAGCCAGAGCCAGTTGAACCTGCAGGAGACTCCATGCAGAGGCAATGACACTATGAATCACCTGGGGGTGAGCTGTAACCCCCATTCTGTACCCACACCCTGAAACTGTAGAGCAAATAAAAAAGATGGTACTGTTCTTTTAACACTGGTGAGGTCTGGGGGGAGGAATCAGCTCCCCCTGAAGATGGCCCAGTGGCACAAGAGCCAAATCCAAGAGGCAAATGCTGAAGACTGGCATGGTGCCTGGGGCTGTGCACAAGGCACACGTCCCTCAGCTGCATTGGCACTATGTTCCCCTGCAGTAGATGCCTTTGTCATCCATGAGGCTCGGAAACGTGAAGCCATGAACACATGATAAATGAAAGGATGTGGGCTTAGCTCCTAGTCACTCTGCTGCCTTACTGCTTATTGTCCCATTTTATACATGAGAAAGTTGAGGTTCAGAGGGGCCAACACGCTTGCTGAGGAAGCAGCTGAACTGCGATTCTAGTCTGGTCTGTCTGTCTAAAAATTGGGTTGACTTACCTTGGAGTGAAAATCTTTGGTGCAATTTTGGGGTGCATTCAAGAAGGAGGGCTTGCTGTGCAAGACGTTCCAGGTGAAATGCAAAGCTTTTAGAATGAATGCAACAAGGGTTTGGCAAGGGAGCCTGTTATTTGTACTGAGCCTGGAGCACAGACTTTCTGGAGGTGGGGATGAGTCAGGCCTTGGAGGAGTGGAGGCAATGAGTGGTGTTGATGGTTGGAAGGATAAGTGTCTGTGGGAGGGAAGGTCCCACCCACCCGTTATTAACCGATTCCATCTGCAAAACTCTCTGTGGCAATGACTACTACCTATACATGCAGGCAAGAAAGTGGGGTTCAGCAAGGACAGCAGGCTGAGAGGGAGGGTGTGAAGCAAGGAGGACCAGGGTGACTGAGTCAGATGGATGAGGTCAGCAGGAGGCTGTGCTGTGTGCACTCCCTCCTGACTTGTCAGTGTGGACACTCGAGTGACATAGGCGTGACACAGGGCAGGATGGCTGCCAGCGTCGTTTGCAGTTCCTGCTGCTGCTCCGGTAGATGCCAGCCTGGTGAGCTGCCTCGGGGGACCCCACCCACAGATCTTCCACAGGGCGGCAGAGCATTCCAAGCTTTGCCCATGCCAGCCTCACAGGTACCAGGTGTGTGGTGGGGGTGTTGGGGGAGGGCTGTCAGGTTAGCTGGAGACTGGGGTGGGTAGAGACAGATGTAGGGAGTGAAAAAGCCTATAACGGGGATCAAAACCCAGATAAACATTAGGGCTCAGTCTGTGTCCTATAGCACAACACAGAAGCCAAAGTCTACTGAGACTTGTGATGGATTTTGCAGTAACTAAGGGATTCTGAACATCCAGACACATAGAAATGGTAAATTAGAGATTGGAGGGCCTTGGTTAGAGCACTGCAAATTGTACACGCATTGAATTATGTCCTGCACTCTAAAAATGTGGGCAAAGTCTGTGTCAATGAAAAATAATCATTCCTAGAAACTTGACCCTAAAAATCCATTTCAGTGAAGGAGGCAGAGGGTAAGGGACTGAGTGTAGCGCTAGATCTGGCTGACCTCGAACTCACAGAGATCTGCCTGCCTCTGCCTCCCTAGTGCTGAGATTAAAGGCGTGTGCCACCACTGCCTGGCCGAGAGCAGCAAATCTTAATCCTGACCTCACACTGCAGGTTCCAAGTACTGTATAATTAGATAGATGTCTACAGTGCCCTCAGAATGTGAGGGAATAGGTTCATGGTTTCAAAGCCAGCAGGGCTTTCTTCGGCAGGACACAAAAATACTAAATATGAAGGGGAAATTATAAGTTGGGTCACAGTGCAGTATTAAATATAAAGGAGAGATTATCGACTGGGTGACAGTGCAGCCGAAAGCCCTTTACCAAAATAACAGTTGATTGACTGTAAAAGGCCAGCCTCTGATGGAGAGGGGATCCATTTCCCTACAAAGAATGTGTGTCGGGATTAGGCAGATTTACTAGATCACTAACAAGACAAAACTGGAGCGGGGTGTGGAGCAGAAGTGCAAGGAAAAGACCTAAGAGTCTTTGTGAAGGAACACCTTGGCTGCAGACAAAGGCAGAGATGCAGGAAACAGACTAAAGCTGATATGTGTCTCTAGTCATTTCCACTAGAATAGCTAATAGTTAAAGATGGTAAAAAGAGGTTCCTAAGGCGTAGGACACCAATGACTCTGTGTCACCACTTGGCTGGAACCGACAAGAACGGCAGTGTTCCTGGGAGCCCTGGGCTGCACCCATCACAGAACTGCATCACCCTGCAGCAGAGCACATGCACCCAGTTGCTCACTGCAACAGTGTCTCTCACGGCAGTGCTCAACTAGGAAGAACCTAAACGCTCACAGATGTTCCAGAGAAACCTGTTTACCAGGCTAGCTGACCAGAAAGTCGAAGAAGAAGCAGAGAGCTTGAATGAAGGTCACCCAAGTGCTGGCTGAAGACCAAGAGAGAGCTGGAGGCCACCACAGCAAGACAGGATTCCCACACTAGAGACAAGAGGAGGGGTTGTGGTAGGCCAAACAAAGGTGAGCTGTGACCAGTGAGGTTGCCCTGGCCTTTGACCTGTGCAACATCTGTGGGGAAGCCAGCCTCAGCATCACAGCTCTTGGGGCCAGCCTCCGCATCACAGCTCTTGGGGCCAGCCTCCCTGTCACAACTGTAGGGAGCACTCAGCTGACAATTGGACTAACTTTATCAAAATGAACCATTCCTAGTGCAAGGAGGAAAACCACATGACAGGAAGGTGGTGGTGATGTCTCAGATGGTCCTGAACCAAGAATAACAAAATTACTACTTACTCACAGCGGGACATTGCAGGGCAAGTTTCCTTCTGGTGGAAGGGGTGCCATCATGTGGGTCCTAAGATGTCTGGCAGTGTTTCCCATCTCTACATACTAAAGACAATTAGCAACCATCCCCCGCGTGGCCAGCCTTGTCCCCGGGAAGAGATGCAGATTTCCTGGGAATGTTACTATGATGTTACCTAGCCCTAAGCCTGATGACAGCATCCGGGATGTGACCGGTTGTCACATCAATGCTGACCAACCTCACAGGCTAAACACAAACATGGAAGGGCAGAAGCCTGGTGCAGGAAGCACACACACCAGGGACTTCCATCAAGTTCAAAGTCATGCCTGTGTGATAGAGGCATCAGAAGCCAGCACTGGGAGGTCAGCTCTGCAGAGGGAGGAGGCCCGGACTTGAATGAGCCAAGGAGGTTTGAGGGGCACCAGTGTTGCCCAATCCTGAATTACTTGACAGGCTTTGATCAGTTTTTGAATATTTTGTCAAGTTGTACCTACTTGCATTTAATAGTATTTCATAACAACATTTCAATTATAAGTTTATTTAACAATCAGACTCCAAGAGGAGGTTCTGATCATTAATCACTAACAATTGATTCTTATGGTTCTGTATAAGTTGGAAGTTCATTTAGGTGAGGCTCAGATTTGTGTGTATGTATGTGTGGATGTATGTGTATATGCATGTGTATGTGTGTGTCACACAACTTACAACTCACTAACCAGGATAGTATGGCTGGCCATGAGCCCTAGCCACCTCCCCAAACCTGTCACTCACTTTTGCATGTGTGTGGATGCACATGTGTGTAGATGTGTAAGCACATGCCTGTGGTAGTCTAAGACTGACAGTAAGTGAAGTCTTCTAGAGCCTCTCTCCATCTTAGATGTTGAGCCAGGGTCTCTCTGAACCCAGGGTTCTTCTGTTTGTTTAGCCCAGATGTCAGGCAGGGCTCCTCGGTCTCCACCTCCTGAGCCTGCCTGGCTTCTATGTATGAAAGCACTTTACCCATTCAACTGTGTCCCCAGCCCTGCGTTTCCCATTTTCTGAAAGTTTCAAGGTCCTCACCAGCTAGAGCCCAGGCTTGCAGACAGAACAGAGCCCTCCTCTGTGAAATCCCTTCAGGAGTGGCATGGGTCCTCTGGATGAGAACCGTGTCCTGGATCTCTTGCTGGTGCTCTGTCCACGGCAAGGGACCAAGGGTTTACACTGAGCATTCCCCTCTATTCTCAGCACCTTCCCTACTGCCCCCAGTACCGATGGGTCTGTAAAGGCCCTCCACGCCCTGGAAAGACATGCAACCTCTTCATGAGAAGCCTAGTTGCTAAGGATGTTCAGAGTGTATTAAATCATCCTGGGATTCAGTTCTAGGAACACAGAGAGGGTAAATACTGAACTGTAGAACTGGGATAGCAGAGACCACTAAAGCCTTCTTTGAGAATGAGCTTTTTAGCTAAGACCCATCCATTCACATATCTATAATTAATGAGCTAATTACAAATGAGTCTTATCTAATCATGGAAACAGCCCTCCTGACAGGTCCTTGGCTTTAGTCTGGGGCAGAGTAATTGCATTTCCTTGAGTAATACAACTTTACTTAACAAACAATACCCTGTAATTTAGATTTTTACTAATTCAAGGCAGACAAATAAAATAAAAACAAACGGGGCAGGGTGAGGTGGTAGTGCTGGTGTCTAACTAGATTATTTTCTTTAAATAAAAAAAAGATCAAGCCAAGAGTATGGACAGAGTGTTTATAGAAAGCAGCCCCTCCCAAGGGAGGAGTAAAGTTGCAATGCCATCTTTTAGCCAGACTGAGGCAATCCATTCAGTAAGCACAGCAGTAATTAGAGGGGATCATATAGTAATTAAGAGCTCCATGACTGTGTGAGGTAGAACCCTTCATATAGTGACCACCACCAGCCCACCATGCTGGGACCCATCCGCAGGCGTGAGCCCAGGGAAACCTCCAAATGTCCCAATGTTGATTATGGACTGACCACAGGTAATCACCAATGACTATGTGCTGACTGACAGGACATCAGCAAGGACCCTGGATGACTGACAGGTCAGCAGTGCTGACTGTGGATGACTGACAGGTCATCAGTGCTGAATGGATGACTGACAGGTCACCAGTGCTGACTGTGGATGGCTGACAGGTCACCAGTGCTGACTGTGGATGACTGACAGGTCACCAGTGCTGACTGTGGATGACTGACAGGTCATCAGTGCTGACTGGATGACTGACAGGTCACCAGTGCTGACTGTGGATGACTGACAGGTCGGCAGCGCTGACTGTGGATGACTGACAGGTCATCAGCGCTGACTGTGGATGACTGACATGTCAGCAGTGCTGACTGTGGATGACTGACAGGTCATCAGTGCTGACTGAGAATGACTGACAGGTCAGTAGTGCTGACTGGATGACTGACAGGTCAGCAGTGCTGACTGTGGATGACTGACAGGTCGACAGCGCTGACTGTGGATGACTGACAGGTCAGCAGTGCTGACTGTGGATGACTGACAGGTCACCAGTGCCTCTCCCCTTAGAAGGGACAATACATTTTTCCTGCTTGTTTGAGTAAGTAGAGCCTCTTTTTACATCACATATTTCCACCAGGAAGCCTTGCCCAGGACTCCAGTTAGGGCCACAAATGTTTTTGAATCTTCACTTAGCTAGATGTCCCCAAATAAATTAAACCCATTATAATTCAAACAGAGCTCGCCAATGGCCCATCTCCCTGCTGAGAGGGATGGGGTACTACTATACATCTAGCCCTGACCTCCTGCTCCAGGAACCCCTGGCTCAGTCTGGGATGAAGACCACAGGGTGGGGACAGTTTTTGGTTGTGAATACCAGCATGGTGCCAGGCCTTTTGTGTCCAAGCCATGGCTGTTTATATCTCAGTATGCAGACAGTCTGTTAATCCCACCAATAGTGAGGCTGTGGATGAAAAGCAGGACAGAGCTGACCAATCAGGCAGCAACAGGCAGAAACCATAGCAGAAGTCAATCGGGCTGGGTAGACACCCTGTAGATAAAGCACTTGCCGCCTGCCCAAGAGTGAAGACTCCAGTGTGGATCCCCAGGACCCATGAAAAGCCAGAGGAGACAGGTGTGTCTGTAATCCCAGCACTCCAGCAGCAAGAAGGGAGGCAGAGATAGGACCCTTCCCAGAAGCCCAAGGCTCAGCTATCCTGGCACACATCTGTGAATGTAAGAGACCTTGTTCACATGGAAGACAAGAATCGACACTGGAGCTTGTCCCCTGACTCCCACATGTGCACCATGGTACACGCATGCCTACCCATGCCCTGCAAAAGAGAATCAGATCTATCAGCCTTCCCTCCACCCTCCTGTGTATTCCTTGCTTGCCTCAGTTTACCTGTTGCCAGGCTCCCTGCCTGATTTTTGCTCCAGCACGCACTAGGGGCTGAACCCCAGACCTTCATCCCTACAACACAGCCCATCTGTTATTTTCCACAGTGCTTACTCTGTGACAGAACACTCAGCAGGTCCTGCATGCCCTTGGCTCTGGATATCAGCATCACCCTTTTAACTGACCAGTGAGGGACCTTCAGATATCTGCTCCCCAGGCACTTCCCTGTTCAGTGGCTATTTTTAAGCACTGATTATGAGCCTGACACTATACTATATGGTGAGGCCCAGAAAACCAAAGACAAGGCTTGGAACCTTTGGGGTTCAGAGTCTAGTGACAGGCTAGCACCATCCAGAGCTCATCTGCATGGTAGAGCCAGTGCCGGAAGTGGTTGAGGGACATTTGGGAGGCACAGTGGAGGAACATCTGGCTTGCCAAGGACTCAGAGGTGGCTTCCAAGGAAGGAGATAAATGAGCTGAGTCATAAGGCGGAAAAAGAAAAGACATAATAAAGAAACATGGGCAGTGTGACCACACTAGAGCAAAGACAGCCAGAGAGCAAACAGGAACAAAGCAGCAGGCATGAGAAAGGCAACAAAGTCACAAGGAAAAAAGGGAGAAGCTGACACCACAGTCAGAGGCAAGGGTTCCCTGGAGGGCACCATCAGCTAGCTTACACATTTGAATGCTACTCCAAAGGGCATATGTCAAGGAAGTTGATCATAAGCCAACAGTGAGCATGGCTGTGATTTAGTAAAACTTTATTGACAAAAACAAGATGAAGGCCAGATTTGGCCTGTGCCATGGAAACAAGATTACTATTGCGGAAGGACCACACAGGCTGACGTACAGAGGGGAGGATAGAGGAGAGGCAGGTTGCAAAGACTTTGCCAGAGTCCAGGAGAGGAATGACAATCATGGATGTCAGGTGTTGGGGCAGCTGTGAGTGCAAGGGACCAGCTGAAATGGAGACAAGAAGCTGAGGTGAATCAAGAGCTACAGCCGGAGTGGCCTGATGACTGGCAGAACCCCCGTGGCATGGGTGACGCAGGTGGGTGGGAGGGACGACTGCCATCAGCACATCTTAGGGGACAGCAGTTGTGAGAGACACACTCCTGAAAGACTGGGGTACTCCAGCTAAAGAAGTTCAAAGGCTGGGGTAACACAAGAGCCACTGTGCTAGACTCGAACACTTGTACCTGGGGAGTCAAAAGTCACAAGAGAATGAACAGCTGTCCAGGTAAGGAGAGAGAAGCAGCCACATGGGTGACAGTACCTGGGCACACCAGCATTTTGGGGAGGGGTGGGAAGGAAGAGACCCAAAAAGGTGTTTGAGGGACAGTCTCAGAGGGCCGGAAGCAGGTGAAGGGCATAGCAGGACTCAGGTAGGGGCAGCCCCCACCCCTGCCACCCCTGGTCAGCCATGGAAGCACCCCTGCCAGATGTCCTGAAGGTGTTCCTGAACCAAGTCAACTGCTGCCACCAAGACATAAGCTCCCCCTCTGGGGCTGTGGAGGTAATTTAGTGTCTGCCTCCAGCAGGGCTCACATTTATCAGTGGCAGCTGCTTGGTCCCAGCTGGCCATAAGTCACAAAGCTTTAGGTGTATTTCTCTGGAGTTGACGTCCTCTGGTAAATAACATGGGAATGCTCTCAGCTCCTGGCAGAAGTCTGCCCTCTCTCTCTTCTGTTCTTAGAGTGACCTTTTTTCAGCAAAACTGGAAGAGTCCAAGAAGCTCATTTATGGAGTCCTGCCAAGCACAGGTAAGACAGGACCAGGTGTGCGGGAGCCCTCTCCCATCTATGGTGGGCATGGTGCTGATTTTGTGACATACAGTTATTCAAGTCCAAAACACAAGTGCCTTTGACCCAGGGAATCAGCACATAAGGACACAGCTTTGTTAGAGCCTGACAAGACTGTGATGAACATCTAAGAAGCCCCAAAAGGCTGAACTACGGCATCACAGTTAGATAAAGCCTCTTCCCTGGGGATTCAAGAAGACAAGACAAGACAGAGTCAAGGGCCTGTAAGGAAAGAGCCCCAGGCACACTGTGGATGGAAAATACTGTAAGAAGTCATGAGGAGCACACTCCATACAATGCATCGGTTATGCCTTCTGAAAGCTCACAAAAGCGCTCTTGGCTGTGAGTGTGAGAGATGCTTGTTAGTATGCAGAGAAAGGCATGAAAGAGTGCCCACCAAACTGAAGAGGGACGGACCCTTTTGGGGAAAGTGAAGGTTAGGGTGTGGTAGGGATTGTTCTTCTGTTGTATACTTAACTTCTTAGTTTTTTAAAATATTGAGTGATTTAAGATGAACAATCATGCACACTCATGTGTAAAATGATCCTAAGATGATTCATTTGGTTTTATTCACAGTAACAGGAAATTAACCCTTTATCTGATACAGGTTTGATGGTATCCTTTCTTTTCTCTTCTAACTTTTTCAGACAAAACCTAATATTGCCCTTTTGTCATAATAATAATATTTATTGCTATTCAATTTTTTTCTAGTGGATGTTTCTTTTTAAAACTCTCAGCTTAGATACTTTAAATCCAGCCACAAATATTTACTGAAACTAAACATAGATTTGAATTCTAGTCCCTTGAGGGGGCAGTTCTAAAGTTCTGTGTGATTACACTGTGATACCAAACAAAGCAAGAGTTCTCCAGGAACCCATGTGGAGAAAGTCTCTGTATTGTGATAAGAGAGGACAGAGAAATAGCCATTGTGATTAGCATATTCACCAGGTTATTAGCATATTCACCAGGTAATTAACATATCTACAAGATGATCAGCATATTCACCAAGTGGTTAGCATATTCACTGAGTTGTTAGCATAACCACCAGGCAGTTAGCAGATTCACTGGGTAATTAGCATATTCATTGTTCATAGTTTTTGAAAACAGGAATGGTGGTTAGTTAAGCCCAGCTTGACAGGGTCTAAAATTATCTGGGATATGGGTTTCTGGGCATGCCTGTGGGAGACTTTCTTGATGTGCAAAACTATCATCACTCTTCAACTGAGACCCAAGACTGTAAATGGGGAAAGGATCTCAGCCCTAAGATGTATTCATCCAGAGGCTACCTCAGGGGAGCTGCAGTCCCAGCATAGGTAGACAGGTATATAGACATAGATAGGTAGGTTGGTAAGTAGATAGATACACACATACATAGATAGATGTAGACAGAGAGACAGATGAGATAGATAGAGGAGAGATACAAGCAAATGAAAGTCCTTCTGAGCCAGCCCTTACAATCGATTTGGGTGAGACTTTCATTGGCAGTCCTACAGAAGCAGGTGGGAGGAAGATAAAATAAGAGGAGGGATGTCTGAAAAGTTATTAGGACCCAACTATGAACTATCTAAAAGTACCTCTAAAGCACACAGTGAGTGACTAAATCAACATATGCAGCTTAAATAATTTTTCATTTGAGCTAACAATGCTCTTCAAAGCCAAAGACCATCTAATACAACTTCCAACACTGGGCATAAAAAGTCCCATTTTGTGTTGTTGGTCAGGGTTATCTGAGAGACAAAGCATTGTAGACTATTGCTATTGCCCATGGCTGCCTTCAGAGAAACGTCCCTATTGCTGAAGACACCATGCACTTTGGACAGAACCCAGAGGACCTGAGTCGGAACTGACCTGGATGCCTCCTTCCCAGAAGGTGTCATGGAAGCTTCCAAAGGAGAGAAGCAACCAACATTCCTACCCAGCTTGACGCCTTTGGACTGAATATAACAGTGAGCAGCATGGCTAGGTGCAGGAGTGGCAGGCATACCTGGGCTGTAACCAACAGCTCTCTAATTGGACTTAAGGCTTGCTGAACAAGAGAGAAATCATGCCTGGTACTGGAAATCTAGCCAGCTACCCAGGGCTACTGGGCATGGATCTTGGAGGAGACCCTACAACTGTCACTGTACTAACCCAGCATAAACCCTAACTTACACACACAGATAAGTGTAGTTCTCTGCCCTCATCAAGAAAAACCTCTCTTTATAACATATGGACACTGTTACAGAAAGCTACAACCATTCAAAATTCAGAGCTATGGAACCTAATCTCAACAGATATATTGACAATACAACACGTGAACCTAAGATTTGGGGACCACTGAGAAGAAGATTCCAAGAGCAAAGGATCAGGGAGTTTGCTGTAAGACCGTGTTTCCTAGCAATGTCAGAAGCTGCATCCACAACATACCACCAACACAACTGCCCAAACATGACCTGGCAAGAATGACCCCAATAGACACACTAAAGTGGATGGTGGTATGTGGGCGGGGTCCATGAGGCCTTAACCTACACAGAGAACTGGAGGCAACTGAGGAATGCCGAGAGCATGATAAATCGTCTTTCCCAGAGATGAGCCCACCAGCTGAGCATCCAATATCGAATGATCAGCCCTGAAAATATACACATACAACTGACTTTATTCAGACTGAGCCGGTTATAGAATGTATTTAGGAATACACATGCATGCACACACACATACATATATGTATTTAACAACAATTAATGGGGAAGAAACCATACATTTGAAAGAAAACAAGGAGGGTTATATAGGAGAGTTTGGAGGGAGGAAAGGGAAGAGGGAAATGATGTAATCATATAATCACAAAATAAAAGAAATAATTAAAAAGCTTTTTTGCATTCTTAATTATTTGTAGGCTTGTGTGTCTAAATTGTGTATGTACATTTGAGTGCAGTTGCCCTAGGGGTCCAGAAAAGGGCATTCAGACCCCGGAGCTGAAGTTACAGGCGGCTGTGATCAGCTCAGTGTGGGTGCTGGGAACTGAGCTCTGGTGCTAGGCAAGTCCTTCTGGGTCATCCCTCCCACCCCCAGATTATAAAATCTTACATTCAAAACAATAAAATTTCTCCATGAGAGACATAGCTCAACAAATATTTATTTTTTATCTTGTAAAGTCTATAGCTTACCATATCACAAAGTATCTTCAAATTTCTCAGCTCAAGAAATCCCCCTGCCTTAACCTCCACAGCAGCTGAGATAAAGGGCACTGAACCAGTGTGCCTGACTTTAGTTCAATTTTCTTTATGACTCTACTCAAAAACAACAACCAAAAGTGAAACAAAACCATAACTGACCATGCTTATTTATAAACCAAAGACTCACTAGTGTGACACCTGAGACAGAAGCAGCGATAAAAAATAGTTATTCCTTGTCCATACCGAACTATCCAGAATAACTGACAGACACTCCATGCCTTGTGTGGCAGCTGCATCCTTACTATTATATGAGTTGGTGACCAGCATCAGACTCACACTTCTCAGCCCCTGAGAGGGCAAGCAACCCCCTTAAAGCAGCCACACACCTGGGAAGGGGTGAGCTCCCTGCCCCCCAGGTCATTAGCCTTTGAGCCTTCAGCCAGGCCACAGGCCAAGGCTCTTACCTGGGACTGAGGAGAGAGCTGCTGACAGTCGACTGCCGAGAGGGGGTCCTCACAGCATCTGTGGCTGGGGACAGGGAGCAGCTCATCCAGGACTGTAGACTACACTCTGGCTGGGAGCTGATGATGGAGGCATTGTCCCTAGAAGCCAAAGTTAGGACATTGATTACAGTGGCAACCGCAGTAAGGACCATAACCAGACCATCACTACATGCTGTGAGCCTGGGCCCTGCAGAGCATTCTACAGGCAATGCCGTAGACAGAGAACTGGTACTGGCCTGTGAAATGGGAGGAAGCACTGGCATTTGGAGGGGCCAAGCAAGATCTTAGCCAAGGTCACCAAACTGGTGCCTGATGAAGTCTGGGTGGAAAATCTACTTGCTTCCATTTCAGTACCCTTAGTATTAACCATAGCACTCTTGGGGATGTGTGACATACGTATATACATACACACGCCATTGATTTTGTACCAAATGATATTTATGGGATATGCAGGGGTGAAGGTCCTCAGTCCTCCCTTACCCTTTCAGGATCACCTTGGCAAGCTGGGTCTTCTCTTTAGCACCAGGGGAGGGCCGCACAGCTACTCATGTGTATGTGTGCACACTAAAGCACCCATGGGCCCATAAATGCACAAATGTGTAGTTTGTTTATGTAACACTGAGTCCATCACCACGGGACAGGGGCTTGACATTAAACTCTGTCCTCAAGATGGCTTCCTAGCAGAGGGGATACCTATGACTGTGAGAAGCCATGAAATGAAGGCTCCATCACCACGTACAGAGAGGGGCAGAGGGCTGGCTCACAGGTTGAGAAAGGAACCCCCATTTCCTTCCTGAAGGAAAAGGGAAGTCAGGGTGGCAGCTGAGCCCTGCCCTGGAAGATGAGGGCATGGTAGGAATAGTGCCCACACAGGTGTGGAGGTCAGGAAAGGTCAGGATACAGACAGTAGGAAAGCAGGAACAACAGATGGAGAGAGGATCAGAGGCCATCATGGAGCACAGGTGCCTTTCTGAAAGGTCTGTCTGGGGCAACAGAGAGCTGCTGAAGGTGTGGGGGACAGTGATATGATCACCCATGGCTTCCCTCTGTCTAAACTAAGTCAGGCAGGTAGACAGAGTGTGCTCCCATGAGGTCCATGCTAGACCATGAACCCAGAACTTCACAGACATTGCAGAGAGTTCTCCAGGTGGGAGCAGACTTTCTCCTTGCCAGCTGCACACACAGAGCCAGGGCTTCCCTCTGTAAGCTACATTAGGGCTTACTTACTCCTCTTTTCTGCTGT